>RQTK01000227.1:417193-478102 GCA_003991915.1 Elysia chlorotica | reverse complement strand
ATAATAATAATAATAATAATAATAATAATAATAATAATAATAATAATAATAATAATAATAATAATAATAATTTTACTTATATAGCGCTTTCCAGCGAAGTATCAGAGTGCTTTACATTATTCAAGATAAAAGCATATAAAAAACCTAATAATAATAATAATAAATTATACACAATGCAATAGGCGGGTGATAATTGGAATACATAGCAGCATACAAAAAAGCAACACATTAGCTAATGCGATCATGGTGGTTGGGTAGTAATTCTAATTTGACATATATTTTTGAAAAAGAAATGTTTTTAAATGTTTTCTAAAAACGGACTCACTAGAGATTGATCTAATTGAAAAGGGTAGAGAGTTCCAAACAGTAGGGCCAGCTTTGGAAAAGGATCGATCTCCATTATGTTACAAGATTGGTCCTAGGAGTGTGCAAAAGATTTTTGTTTTCAGATCGTAACTGACGTCCAGGATTAAACGGGGAAATAAGTTCTTATATAATAGGAGGATGAGTTGTTACCTTGCGCTTTAAAACAAAGAATAGCAATTTTGTACTCAATTGTAGCCGAAACGGGGAGCCAATGAAGGGTTCTGAGCATGAGTAGAACTGGTTTTGTCGTAGAAATCTAATCCTAATACAAGTCGTTACTGCAGTAGGAGCAGTAGCAGCCTAGTACTAGTGGTAGTAAAGGTGTTGGTTGTATTGATGACGCTGGTTATGATGTTCGTAGCATTTTACTGTTACTTGTATTATGTTCGCAGTATTTTACTTAAATAAATTTCAAGGCACAACAAATGGAAATACATACATAATACACGTTGCCGTGGAAAAATGCACTGGCTCATGAAGCCTCTCTGTAGTAAGTTGTGGGTAAAGAATCAGGAAGAATAATATACATGTAAAAGGTGTGTTTGTTATCTGGCTTTGGCAGCTTTTTGGGTTCTGTTTTTCTGGTTACTCCTTTTTCGCAGCAGGCTCATTTGATAGGCATCTCGTTTCATCTGTCCGCTGGCGTTGGATTCTAAAGCACGGGTCTTTAAGACGAGAAAGTCATACTCATTAGATCTATTGAGAACTCTAAAAGCAGCTCGCCTGCTAATGTTCCTTTGAGAGTTATACCCATAAACAGTTTGGAAAGGCAGGGAAGCCAGTGCTAGCAACATAAGCCAAGTGAAATGTGGTGATCGTGTGAGAATCATCGTGGCAGCGATGTGATTACTAATTTAGGTTTTCGTTTGGTTTATTTGAAGAGTCTTTCAATTTCCTGGTGTACTGAGCTAAATGATGTAGCGGCATCCAACTGAAAAAGAGAAAAAAATGTTATTAATGCTACGGCTTGTTTTTTCTTGCATGTGAACACTAGAAGTATGTTGCATTTCTTCATTTGTTTTAATTAATTTATTGTTTTTATCGCCGACTTTTTATCATTAAGAAATCCCGCAATGTTATTTTCCGCTTTTCTTTATTTTGAAATAGAATCTTTATCTTACAACATAGAAGGTTCCATGCAGAAGTTCTTCGTTAGGGGAATGTTTGCGCAGCGTACATGCACGATTCTACCCAAGTTGCATAATTTTGTCTTATAAAAATTTAAGATTTTTAAGGGTATGCTTTAAAGCTGCATCGGTGATCAATACAGCCCAAACAAGACTGACTAACACCCAGCCGTGGCCAGGGCGATATCGCGTAAGAGAAAATGAAGTAAGAATTACTTCTATACTTGCGTCCAACATTGGAAAGAAGAGAAAAATCAAAACGACATAATTATGAAGTCGTATTAAAGTTAATTTTTCAAACTTGCTTTTTTATATTTTTTTTTTGGTAACTGTTGTTGTTGTTGTTGTTGTTGTTGTTGTTGTTGTTGTTGTTGTTGTTGTTGTTGTTGTTGTTGTTGTTGTCGTTTTTGGTGTTGTCGTTTCTGTTGTTTTCGTTTCTGTTGTTTTCGTTCTTTAACAATACTGAATTGTTTTCTAGTGCTGCACTAAGACATGCGAAGTAATAATAATAATAATAATAATAATAATAATAATAATAATAATAATAATAATAATAATAATAATAATAATAATAATAATAATAACAACAACTAATGATTTTAGTGCGCAACTGAAACCCTTTTCAAAATATTAGATAAACACATATTCAATTATATCACGAGTGCCGGTACAGTCTTCGGCTTCTGATTAAAAAGGTCACGGGTTCAAATCCCGATAGGATCACCTGGTACCATACTGGTTGAGTCGGTGTCAATATAATTTATGACCCGTTGATGCAAATGTCTTGGTATCTATGATTGTAAATACAATGGCAAGGTAGCTTAGGGCACGTCGTAAACCTTCCTGTTCTCAGATTCTTACGAGTCGTAAGCTATAGCAACGGTCTACTTACGGCCCAATATCTTTGTGGCATACGTAGGCCTACAATTGTCAGCAGTTATAGTTGGCACATGTCCGAAAGATAGCCTGGCTGCTGGCGATGGGCGTTTTTGGAAAGAAACAGTATTAGATTTTTGTGAATATTCTTTAATTTGACTTAACATTATTTAAAGGAAATATCCCTCATGTTACAGCGATTCGTTAGATTAAAACAATGTAGAGTTTATGATATTTTTGTTCATTGTTGTTTGTTTTATAATTATCACTCATGAGGTAAGTCCTATTCGCAAAACATCCATGTCGATATAGAATTACTTATATTTTGCTCCGTTTTAGATACTCTCTCTGAAAAAGGTAAAGAAATGAATTGTGGCATGATTCACATTTTTCTCATTATTTCAAATGAGTTTTTTCCTCTGATTCTTCTTTTTATACTACACCGTTCTGATGTCAGTGAAGATATCCATCTGTTGGACAGGCCTGCTAATTAACCATGAAATGAGTCTTCGCACGAATGCTTGCAGTGATGGTAGGGTTATGCCATGTTACCGCCACAATCAGTTTAGTATGGAATACCCCCAGATGAAATGTAATAATACAGACATAAGTTTTACTGGCGTTTATGACTGTGTTTGTCTGAAAGAATGACAAACCTTGAGCTCACAAGAAAGCCTATGTGAAAACACGATACAGAACTCTTTGAAAAATGATACAATTTTCAGAACTTCAGATTAAGTTGTTTTATGCCCATAATAGAACACCGAGAGTAGGGGGCCTACTCTTAAAGCGATGTGCAGTGCGTTAATTAATATATGCCGCTTATAATATCTACGCAATTGCTTTTCTTTTAAATACATTATTAACTACCTATCGCTCCGTGTCTCTATTTTATAATACAAGTATACGTAATAATTAATGAGAAGATGCAGATAAAAGTCGACAGTAATATGAGTTACTTGATTTGGAAGATTATGTGTGTCTTGACCATATGGATTCAGAGAAATTATAATAAGGGTTATTTATGTATTTTAAACTTATAAGGGCAAGACCCTGTCTACAGTGACAGGAATGGTCTTGATAAGGCGGTAGAAGATCGAGTTTCGATTCTCAGCTGGTGCCCCAAAATTTTACATCAACTAACAAACATTACTAATAAAAAACTGTTATGCCAAACAGCTTGTGGCTTAACAGAGGGAAAATTTTATCATGCCTTTAACTATTAAGTTCGAATCTGAGAACAAAGAGGGGAGGTGGCAATATAGTTTTATCACCGCTAATAAGCTGTAAAAGTAGCATCTGTGTTTTTAAGCAAAAGTTTATTTACAAAGCAGCAGCAGCAGCAGCAGCAGCAGTAGTAGTAGTAGTAGTAGTAGTAGTAGTAGTAGTAGTAGTAGTAGTAGTAGTAGTAGTAGTAGTAGTAGTAGTAGTAGTAGTAGTAGTAGTAGTAGTAGTAGTAGTAGTAGTAGTAGTAGTAGTAGCAGTAGCAGTAGTAGAAGAAGATTATTCCTTTTTCGCAGCAGGCCCATTTGACAAGATGATGTACAAGATGATGTTTAATATGTTATAGCGTGGAAGTTGCACTTGTATGCACTCAATCTCAGATTCTCAGTACATTGAATGAATATGTACACTGGGTGCTTGACCTTACATTTTCAAGCCTTAGGCTAGAGCGTGTACGCTGGCTAGTAAGAATGAAAACAACACGTCATGTATGATGAGTTTACAATTACATCAACCAAGGCCTTTAGATGGTTCTTATAGTTGTGTTAACATCTTATTGGTGGCGATTGTTCTAAACTTTAATTATTTCTGAAATAAATGTTGTCTCAAGCAGAAAATAATAGTGTATACAGACAAATTTTGTCTTCCACGAAAAACCCAATTTTTTTAAAATTGGAAGCTTAACGTTGTATCAATCTAAAGTAGGTAGCCTACATGTATCTATGACAATAAAAGGAAAAAAAATGAGGATGAGAAGTAAGAGGATAAAACGGATTTTGTATGACAAACACATACAGTAATTAGATAGTTTAAGATAGAGAAGTAAATCTTTATAAATCCAATTGAGGCCAAAATAGCATCCAATGCTTTCCTAGCTAAAAGTTTATAGGACAAGTGACACGGTTAGAAAAAAAAAAGAACAATTATTAGCGTTAGTCTTCGACTTAAACTATTTACTGAACAGTGGTATCATTTAGGCCTAAAAGAGAACACAATTTGCTTAAGTGGTTAGGTTTCGAAAAGTTCCGACATTTTGGCGATTTAAAAAAATCCAATGGTTAACGTCACACTAAATTAACTTTAATTTAGTATTATTTAAGTGTCAAATTGCTTTAAATCCAGAACTGATAGTTATTAAAAATAAAACTGAGTGTAGCTTTGGAGTATGAGGTATGGGAGAGAATTGATTAATAAAAATTTAATTATAAAAGTATTGTCTGTATTTCGCAGTGAAAATATCTCAAATTAAGACAAATTTAATTGTAAAAAGTATCGTCTGTATTTTGCAGTGAAAATATCTCAAATAAATGGCTTGAGGGATGTTTTGATGATCTGATGCGACAGATAGATGAACCATGTAGCAATTAATAATTATAACGCGTTTATATTTCTCTTTTTCGCGGACCCGGGGAAATAATTTTGTTCAAGTCTTGCACTTACCTCGTAAATAATATTTTGTGGAAACATGTATTGCTTACTATAATAACTGCAGTCACGGAAGAATGCGAGATACATTTTCCATTCAGATGGGTGTTGGTTCATTTTGTATGTGCGTGGAATTGCTTAATTGCGGCCCATCCGTCTACACTGCTACACCTGGGAGAGCATTCGAGACGAGTCTATAAAAAGCGAAGATCGATTAACTTACCGGTAGAACATCAACTTTTAGTTTATGAGCAGCTAGCTAAGGAGTCCCATTCAAAAGCATTTCGCGGGGAGTATTTGCCACATTTATCTGTTCCGTATCTTTAAACAGATGAGTTTTTTTTTTAGAATAGGATCTAAATGTAGGGCAGAATTTATTTTCCTGGTATTAAAAGCACGAACATTTTATATAATGATATTTGCAACGAGTTTCTTAGATACTAATAAAAATCATTTAAATGACAGTAAAAAAAAAAGAAGTAAGAACCTCGTAAGCCTTTTTATAAATCGTTGGGAAACTATAATCGAGTACCAGTGTTACAGAAATCCCACTGCACATCATGGTAAAAGGAGAAGTCTTAAGGAGTAGTTAAATGCCTTGGCAATACGGTATTTTTTTCAAAGTAAATTGTTGTATTTTCTCTTGGTGAACTTGCATTTACAATTTAAAGTTTATACATTTCACAGATTCCCAGAGCGAGTTTGGAGTCAACTGCTAGGCCTACAGGATGAATACCATCCAGATCACGTTCATGCTTTTTTCTATGGTACATGTACTAGCATGCCTTGCTGGTTATCATGCCTCACAATATTACTATGGAGCAGGGAGCAGTCACTATGGCAGATACCCCCACTATGGTTTCGGCGGCCTGCATATCCCCCGCACAGTCTATGGATTGGGCCACTACAGCAGATATGGGTACAGTCGCTCTACGGCCTATGGAGCCTATGGAGGCTATGGGGGTTTCTCCGGATTTGGATTTGGGGGACATCCTTTTCTATGGAGCCTATGGAGGTTTCTCCGGATTTGGATTTGGGGGACATCCTTTTGTAAGAACCATCACTTTATAGATGGTATATCACAGTTAAATTAAAAACAATATCAGCATAATCATTATACGCTTATGGATACAGAGAGATATTATAATAATGATCTTTTTTTAACAATACAACGGAAATTCATGTGTCTTTAATGAACACTTCCTGAACGAGGTCAAATCGGAAGGTCCCTGATTCGATCCCTCATCGGACCAGCTAGTTCCCTACTGGTAAAGTCGGTATCAGTTACAGGTGACGGAATGAGACAGAAGCTCTGTCTGTGCATGGCAGCTCGTAAAATTGCCAGACCGTCCGCGATATAGCCTAGTTTATAGTGATGGCCATTAAGAAACCAAAAAAAACAACCAATCAACACAACCGTAACTCAAGAAATGTCTGTAGCTGGAGCAATGCCTATCGTAAAAAAAAAAAAAAAAAAAGACACCTACGTATGTAGCATTAATTTTACTAGAAAAAGTATTCCAATGAAAGACGCTCTTATTTCTTATGCATAATAATTATGTGTTTTAAACATTTTACCCTCTCATAAAACATCTGTTGATATTTTAAATGCTTATTGTAGTAGATTAAATTATTTATTAAAAAATGCTTCTCATCTATAAAGATATAATTGCTTTTTAAAATTTTACTTTGTGATAGAAACTGAATGCAAGGCTAATGTTTAAAAAATAACCCTTTTCAGAATAAATAATGAATTAATAGGTAAGTTTTTTTGTTTCGAGTTAAAGATTCATACTCATAGACACTATGTAGCTTTAAATTTTTCTTAACGTTTTCTCTTTCAGTTTGGCTGGGGAACTTTTGACGACTTTGATTTCTTTGACTGATCGGAACATCGTAAAACCTCAAGTTATTTCAGTGTTTTCATTTTGGATGAAGCTTTCACTCGCCTGTGTATTATGCATTTTTAAGACAATTTTTTTATCTGTACGAAGCTCAATATTTTGTTTCTTTAAAAAAATGTATATTAAATCTAAAGACTACAAATGTGGGCTTAGTTATACAGTATTTTGTTTTATACTGGTTAAATTCTAGTATTGTGGAACATTGTTTAATTCATAATTAATTTAAACACAAGTCTATAAAGGAGTAATTTGTGATGATAAATATAACATAAAATGTATATTATGCTCATTTGAGTTGCATTTTAAAGGAGTAAGGTTGAAACAAATTTTCTTCATCTGCAAATGATAGATCTCATGGTTTACTTAAAAAGTATGTCAGTTTTTCTATAGGCCCCTATATTAACAGACTTTTTCTATCCGCATATTATATATTTAAAATTTACTTGGGTAAACCACACATTGATATATTTAAGAAAATGCTTGTCAAAAGGTAGTTTCATTGTAAAAAGTGATAAAGCAAACTTTATAACACATATTTGGTATATTTAAAGTGTATATTATAGCTGTTTAATTCTTTAGTATTAACCAAGCACGGGTACTAATGATAAGAGTTTTTTCACCGTATAGCCAGATTAGTGGGTAGGATTAGACACCCATGTGTCAATAATAACCAAATGCAACAAATGTTATCACTATCTACTTGAGTACTTCTAACCAAATTAATTGACTTTGCATGGTTGTCAATAGGTTAACACAGCAAATATTCACAATAATTCATATCAAATATTTCACTGAATATAACCAAGCACAAGTGGTCTCATGACTGTTTTGAAATTTTGACTAAAAAGCATTAGTTGGTTGTGGGACATTCCTTTAAAAAAATGCAATTTCCGTCTGTTTCAATAGAATCTCAGACGTATGTACTTTGAACTAAACTGCAAACTGATGTCATAGCATGGCTACTCAAGTCTAGCTAGGTTAATAAAGTAACTTCTGATGAGTATTACCTAGGTTTCCCAAAAAATCGTATATATGGAGACAGGGGCGTCAATCATTCAATCCTCTTTTTTTTGGTGTAGAAATTTTTGGTTAGTGAGTTTCTTGATTTCATCCTTTGAAGATATATTTAGAGACTTACTTATTGTGCAATGATCCACAAGTGATATGCATGTATATCGTTCACATCCACAATATCTATTTCAAATATGAAGCACATCTTCAAATACAAAAATACATCATATCAAAGAACCCTATATGGAGACAGATGAGCCAGGAGAGATCATATCGGCAGCAACATCAAATGAGTTATCCGACACCCTAACAGCTATATCATATGAATGCAATCTTTTTGAGTGGGCGGCTAAGTTCCTTTACGTCATCAAGGACTTATAATATTTTACATAACAAAAAATAATTAAAACCCATTTGTTCAACTGTAGAAAGTGTTATGTGACTTGTTTTTGGATTTTGAGGATAAGTTTTAGAGTCTTATTTATTATGCAATAAACCATTAGCGCATTTTATTATTTCACCCACTTTATCTTGTCTCAATATAGCGCACATCTTCAAATACATCATATCAAATGGATTTCTCTATAGGCCTTACATGTGGAATTCTATTTAACATGAATATCTTTGTTGAACGGTGACCTTATTTTTTATTTACTTTGAAAATATATGGGAGGAAACTATCAATAACTTTACATTCATGAAACTTACAGCTTCAACATTGTTTTGAGTGTGTACTTAGTTGTTAAATTACATTAATTAATATTAAAATTCAAAAATTATCACAGTGATTTTATCTCACCCTCAGTTTTATTCAGTTTTATTCCAACATCAGTTTATTTCCCATTGCATTTTACATCATGCCCAAAGTTTCAAGAATTAAAAAAAAACACCCATCAGTACATTTCAGTAAAATATGTGTATATAAAAAAAGACAATGATATTAAAACATACCCTTTTTTGACGAAAAAGACAATTTTGTTAATTCCTATTTGATGCACCTAAAATATTGATTTCACTTAACTTCATATGTTAACCTCAATCGTCAAAGAAAATAGAAATTTAGAAATAATAATGACTACAAATGTATAGGAAAAAAATTATGTCATTTTGTCAATAAATCAACCGCCATTAAAATAAAGCATCAAATTATTGAGACATGAAACAATCAAAGTATGCATACAAGGCTAATTGGCTTCAAGGAACACATATGGCACACAGAAAGTGTTAAAAAATAATCCTTTTCATTCATAAAAGTGTTGTTCTATTTGGCTTAAAATAAATTCTGCCATATATATTGTGCTGGACAAAATAAGTCCAATACAGAGCCATGCAGTCTTTCATGAAAGCATTTGAGATCAGAAAATAGTTTACATCAATATTATAACTGCATACAGCTGTATTGTATTTCTATACAAAAATTAACCATAACATTTTTAAGAGGAAAATGGGTATGTATATCAAAAGAAAGAAAACATTATTTGGACTTGATTTATCATTGAATATTGTGATATAAAATAATGTAAGAAAATACAATAATTATTACGATATCTAATGCAATAAACGAATATAAATATCATTACAATACACCCACTGCAGAAATATATAAAAATTCAAAATGATTGTAAAAATAATTGCTACTTCATCCCATACAGTATTATAAAAATGGAAAATATTTTTAAAAGTATGACATGGGTGTGATCAACAGATAAAAACGTTTTGTTGCAACATGGATAACAAAAAGACTTTCAATGAAAGTTTCATGTAACAAAAATTGCTTTTATTTAAAGCAAAAATTAGATGAGTAAAAACTTAAGTTGTTTTGCTTGAACAGTCAAAAACTTTGTGCAGATTCAACATAGACTTTATAACCTTCTCAAATATAAGGGATTAAACAAGGCAAACAGTTTTTATTACTTTATGATTTATTTAATCCACTACAAACTTGCTGAATGTTACTCAGATAATTATCCGGTGTATGTGAGTAATCTGTAGTTAAAAAATTTGTTTCATCTTTAGAAAACAAGGATCTGGCAATAACAGAAAATAAAACCTACCAAATAAAAGGAACCTATGGCACTTCTAAATAATTTGTACACAAAATTGAATATTAGTATTTCAAAACTAACGAACCCTTTTCTTAGCAATCATAATTAAGCAATAAGCACCTAATTCCAAAAATCTCTGCCTTTCAGCTTATAGTAGGGTTTTTTTTCTAACATAAAGGGCCTAGATATTTCAAATACTTATTCCCACCTATGACTTCAGCAAAATTTGCTAATATGAGGTATACACATATGCGAATGATAACATATAGTTAGGTTGCTTGTGTAAAAACTATCATTTAAGGTAATGAAACCAGTAACATTATTTTTGTCAAAAAGTAATTTAACTTATCAAACAGCAGCAAATTTCAAAATGTGGACGAAAAGCCGTAGTGTGTTCTGAAAATCGTATATACTTTAGAGGGAAAACATGCGAGCAATCTTTGAGACATACAGTCCCAGACTTTGTTTGCTCTTCCCTTCCATCCACCTGTCCTTCCACATTTTCGTGAAAAACCCATTCTGTGTTAAAGGTCTGTACTTAGTGTGCACTTCTTTGGACCAAACAATGGGATTTCCTGTAGTATTGTATAGGGGATAAAAATATATGTCATATTTAACCAGCCACATTTGTGAAAAATGCACAAAAGTAAACTTCACAAAACTGAATAAGGTTCCAAAATGTATATGTTTCAACATACCATTTCTTTTGCACCGTTCAAAATTATTTTCAAGTCTTGCATATCATATTAAAACATTTTTTAACATATACATTGTGGAACATTTCAACAACAATTATACATTTTGCTAATAAATGTTTTGATAATTGTTTGCTGTCTTCAAACTTTGAGACAAAGAGATTTTTTTTTCATTTGAAGAGTCGCTTCTCATGATTCGAAATGTTAACACATTACTCTTTCATCATATTGCTAGGATGCCTCTAAGTCTAAGTCTGTCTCAAAGAAATGACTAATTGCTTGGTATATTAAATACTGCTTTTAATTTTGTTTCTATCTTTTACTACTTCCAAAATCTAATTCAAATTTAAGGCAAACCTTATTTGCACAAAACTTAGATGACAATAGTTATCCACTAACATTCATTCTAACAAAACAAAAATCAAAAGTAAAAAAAAGGTCATGAGACAGTTTACCAAAAGATATGCTAGAATTCTACTTTTAAAAAAGTTCAACTCTAAGAAAAGTTGGATATTATAATTGAATAATTCATCGTTCATACCTGATGGTTTTGTACTCTGAGGGTAGGTGCTAAATGTCCAAGGAGCCTCTACTGCTTTCAAAATGTTCTCATTGAAAATGTATGAATCCCAGCTGGTTTTCTGGAAAATATAAAACATTTTTTTCAATCAAACAAATGATTCTTTTACAAGTACAAGTATCTTTTTATGTTTTGTCATTTTAGAAGTGAGAAAAGTTGGACTTTTCTATTAACCCATATGAAGTTATAAAATACATTAAAAATGATAAAGAAACACAAGCAACATTGACAGGGAAATAGAGGAATAAAAGAAAGATAACAGAGTTCAAAAAAGGTACAAGCTCAAGCTCAGAGGAGGAATTGTATCTTATTTGCCAAAAAAAAATGAGTATATTTTGACGTGCACTTGCTCAAAGTACTGTTTTCTTTGTTGATTTATTCTTGTGATTAAAAATAAAACAATGTGGTGTCACAATTAAATTTTTAAAAATACTGACAGAGTACAAGGATGTTTCCAATGGTTTAGTCTTGTAGACATTCAGTTAAATGGCATCACCATTAAGTAAGGAGGTTGAGATAGGTTTTCAATAACAATAATTACATTATCTAAAAATTTAATGTAAAAAAGCCAGCAGTATTAACATGATCAATACTTTATATTAAAATGAAGCCACTCACATTATTCACTAACTGCACAAGCCAATCAGAAAAAAACTCCCATCTTGCTCGGTAAACACTGAAATAAAATAGAAAAATCATCACCCACACTTTACATTTCAGACTCAGATTAGACAAGATTGCAAAATGTGAGAAGGCCATATAGAACATAAATTTTTCCTCTTAATTCAGAATAAACATAGTATGTATGTAAGCATGTGCGATAAACATGGAACATTTTGTATCCTTTGAGCTACACTAAATTTCTTGCTTTGTTTTAAAGGTCTATGATCTATTGACATAAAATATCAGAGTCAGATGGATAATTTAAAACCTTGGTAAAAACTAGTATTTCTGGAATTGTTATCATCAATATCCTTTCATTGATTAGAAAATTAAAAGCTGAAGAAAATTCAAAAAGTTTAATATTTTAAATTAACATAGAAAACTTTATCTCACTCAGTCATCACTCCACACCACTGCTTAGAGGCATAGTCATGGATCTGAAATAAAGAAGGAAAGAACAAATGCATATAAACACTTGTTTTTGTGGACCAGCTTTAATCCCTGCAGCACTTTGAAGACCGCCCAAAGGCCAGATGGCTTTTCTGGGTCTGGGTCTCACTGGTGACTAGTAAAAATGTGTTTTGGCAGTACTGTTAACCTTGTTAACTGATTAAGTTCATAAAACTACACGTTTCTAATGCGCTGAGAAGTTGATTGATTTCACTATCTTATTTGTTTCTGCTTTTTAATAATCGTTTATTACTAATTGTGTGGCAGGAATAAAGGAGAAACCAGTATATCACTTTCTTTCCTGCAAGTGAATAAAACTTATTTAATCTTAAATAGCTGTGAGTGTGGTATGTTTCAATTGAAATATCAGATGAAACGTTAGACCTCCTACTTGTCAATCCAGAGCGCTAATGCTAAAGATATCTTGCGCCTTATATTGCTAAAAATGTAATATTCAAATTAATGTTGTCCCACAGGTTTCCTTCAGAGATGGGCGGAAAAAGGGAGCGGGTGGAAAAAGAGTGACAACACCAAAGATTTGAACCTTGGACCTCCTGCTCCTCAGCCCCGAGCACTGGAGGCTGAGCTAACTTTACTCCCTTTCTCTTTACTAAGCCAACGCGAGTAGTATTTAAACTTAAATAAATCTAAATCCCACATATTTCTAAAAATATATCAGACCAGATTTTTGGACACCTGCTGAGTATAGCACCGTCTGCTTGAGAATGCAGGCCACGACAGATGGAGCTATCGTGAGGCGGTAATAATCTTCACTTACATCAATGGTTCCACCGTCTTTATACACGGTTAGTCAAAATCTCTACAGGGGTGTCTTCCTCCATCAGCCCTTTCCTTTCTTAGAGATCCAGGCTATCATCAGTGATATAACCATCATAATCTGACTGGGAGGCTGAGAATCCTCCAAACTACTCATTGGTCTTTTAAAAGTCTTTACACCCATTCACGAGTTTCTCGCTTGATAAGAAAAGGAGGAATACAGGATGAATGAATGCCCACTACCAGTGGCAGTACTCGGCAACCCACAGTGCCCAGTTGGGGGATGCTAAGTCAGTGAAGTAGCAGCAAGCAGAACCAGTAGTTCTTTCAAAGCGAGGCAGTCAAATGGCGTTCAGCAGTTAATGGGTTAAGAAACTTTCTTACATACCATTTATTCTAATTTAAGTTCAAGTATGATCCCAACATTATAATTTATAAACATCATTCCAAGAATGATCATTTAATCAGAATTTTAAAGTTTTTCACTACTACCCAGACAGTGCAGAAATAAGTGAAGTGAGACCAAAGCAATAAAAAATAGTGTCTGAAAAAATGTTACCAAAAATCTTAAATTCATATCAAGATTAAAAACTAGAGGTAACAGAAATTGATGCCAATAATGGAAGAATACATTTTTCCCTATGTTGCCTGCTCATCCGTTTTAACAATTCCGATCCTATGGCATTGCTTTCAAGATGGTCGCCATACTTTACATATTTTGCAAGTAAAACTTCATTCCAACTCTTTTGATGAAAAAGTATCAAAGCTGTTGTAAAGGCACTCAGAATCACAGACCTCTCCATTGGGTCCCCACAAGGTGATCTGGTTGCGAGCGTTGTACTCGAGCAAGGCCTTCTCCGAAGAGTCCACAGCCCAGGAGTGAGCATCAGCTATCCAAAGTCCCAGCAAGAAGCGTTCATTGGAGCACAGCAGGTGATTCAAGTCTGTGAGCAGCTCTGACATGCTGGTGCCACTTTTCCTTGAATTATGAGTAATAAAAGGGGATTTTAGTGATTCACTCTAAGCATAATCATTTTTTTTGTCTTGTCAATATACATTTCAATGAAATATGATAACCTCTGTCTTTTCTCCTTGCATGAGCAATAGGAACAGATAAGCCATTATATTATATTGACAAGCTTGCTTAATTTATAAATCAAATCCTTGACCTTCATCACATACCTACTAAAGTACAACGTGCCTACAAATATTTAAATTGTCTTAAAAATAACTGACTTTTTGCAGCTCAACTCACTTAATAGCGTCAATGTCTTTAGCCTTGTAGGCTTTGACCATGTCAGTAAAAAAAGTCATGGCCAGCACTTGCAGGCTGTTCCTGCTTATGTCTGCAATATCGTAGTGGAAAAGCCTGCTGCCTTGTAGAGCATGAGAGGCGTTCACAAACCCATCCCAGGCCTTGAACAGGTCCTCAGGGTTGTACCACAGCTGGTGCCATTAGAGATGATAACAGAGAAGAAAGCCAAGTCATATCACTTTTCTAAATAAATATTTTTATCTTTGAAATATTTTAGTCTTACTTAACCACTACATTGATTGCCCTAAACATTACCCATTGGGAGATGAAGCATAAATCCTTGTGTCACATACTTCATATTAACAATGGGATTATCAATGGAACCAAGCGGATTCCAAAATCCCTGCAGCCTCCATATATTCCTCGTCTATGGAGCTTTTTCATTATTTTAGTATTTCCAAGTGAAATTATTAGAGGTGTTCAGATGTAATGAGATGTGATATTTCAAATAAGCCCCCTGTTAATTAAAATAAGTTCAGGTGATCAATCATATTTTTAGGACTGCCTTATGATACAATTTTCCTTCACTTACATCTGAGGAAACATCATATTTTAAATCCGGCCTCTTGGTTATCATTGCAAGATCATGGTCCCTGTGCCCATCCGTTGCGTTGTAAACACTGCCCTGTATAGAGAGGAAAAATGAGGGAAAAAAACACACCATTAACAGCCCATATATAACAAAAAGTGGGCAAAAATATAGCCTTAACTTAATATAGAGCAAAAAAAAAAAAAAAGATAATCCTATCACTATGAGTATTACAGATTCGATGTTAAGGTAAAATAAGAAAAAAATGTTTTAATTACCATTAGTAGTTTCCAAGCCTCATCAACATATTCATTCTTCTGGCCATAGCGCTGCTGTGCAAAGCTTGACACCCTGTAAAAAAAAAAAAAACCCAGCAGAAATAGATGAACTGGAATGTAATGACTAAAACAAGATGAAAAGTTCACCACTGTGATCAAGAAATACAATTTGTATATTGTTTTAATGAAAAAAAGGCTTTGTAGCTTCATAATTATACCCATTAATGCTTCATAAGTAAACTTAAACTTCTAACTGTCTCGATGTAGCCATAAAAGAATAGCAAGTGTGCAACACATAAAAAAATAAGATCTGAGGCAAGTTGGCAGATGGCTTTCCCTCGAGATCCAGTTCATGCTAATGCAGTTATCCCACAAACATCCTATGGAGAGCCTATATCTCCATCCACCACATCACACTTAACAGAATGATCATTCCTCAGTGACTTTTGCCTCTCAAAATATAGCAGCATGAAAGAGAGAGAGAGAGAGAGAGAGAGAGAGAGAGAAAGAGAGAGAGAGAGAGAGAGAGAGAGAGAGAGAGAGAGAGAGAGAGAGAGAGAGAGAGAGAGAGAGAGAGAGAGAGAGAGAGAGAGAAACAAATAATTTTCCTCTCGAGGCTGACCATGTGTTCACATCTCTAGGTTTTGTCCTCCATGAGTTCTCTGCCATGAACTCATAGATGACTTCATTTTGGTGAATGCCTTCAGGAGTCATGCCGATTCCAACCATGGTTGAGTTTGGAAAGCTTCGAGCCTTAGGTGGTCCCTGAAAACATGTTAAGAACCATAGTCGCAATCTTAGTACACGATAGTTAATTATAATTAGTTTCTTTTTTTTTGTCCTCCACTTGCGTTATTATCTGAGGTATAAAATAATCTACTCAGCTCTTTGTATATAATAAAATGCCTACAATTCCAAATAGAAATAACCATGGAAAGATATTGTGCAATTGAGATTCCAGTAGGTTTGAATCTGGGAAAATTAATTTTTTTTCTTCTTTTCTTCATGTGTAACCCATTTCATAAAGCAAATTTATGTTTTGTGAATTTATGTTGATGTGTTTTGAAATTGGATGGAAAAAAATCATTGAAGACAAAACTAATATTGTTTCCTTATGAAAATTACTTGTTGCATACATAACAGGTATATAAAAAAAATGATTAGCGATTCACACACCTCATTGATGCTACTGATAGCTCCATAAAGTTCCATGGTACCACCAAAATTGTGCAGCATACACCAGATGAATGGCTGACCATAGTAAGACTCAAATTTGTCAAAGAGAGACTCCAGTTCAGATGCCAGGTCTAAAATAATCATACGGCCCTAGCAAAGAAATTAAATTTGAGATTAGTGAAAAGCTATAAGCCGCATTTTTTTATTTTAAATAAATTTTTCCAAGACATATGTTATCAAAAGCCAGTCTTAACCCCTGCGACACTTTAAAGGTCGCCCTACGGCCAGATGGCCAGTCACAATGAAACTTATTTAATTTGTGGGTGTTGTGTGCTTCAGTTCGAATCCTTTTTTTACATGGAGCAACATTGCATTAATATCATTCAGGCACTCAACATAAATGCATGTTATTACATAACTCTTGCCACACTCCATCTATAGAGATGACTGTTTAAGCTATGCAATAAAAACAGAGATGCAATATTTTTAGCTTAATGAAAATAACTTCAATGTTCACTAAATAAAATCTGTGTTTGATACTTTTTGTAAGATCAGATACGATAACATAAAATTAATCTTTATTTATCGCTTGCGGGGAAATTCTTTGATTATAAAACTTTGTATTTTCGTTCTGTACTTTACCTTTGGGACGGCTGTGACCAAAGCTTTCACTTGAGGAGCTTGCCAAAAAGGATTTAGAAACATCCAACCTTGCATCAACCTGAATGTAATTATAGATTTACTCTGCGTTAAATCTAATTGAGAGGCAAGTGAGTATGAAAAATGTGAGCTTATTAGCATGTGTAGCTTTTTGAAAGAGTATCAAACATCCAACAGAGTGCCATCCTTTTCAAATTGAAAAAAAAAATACTGACAACAATCAGTTTAGATGGAATTTTATTATTTTAAATATAGTAGGATTAGTTATCAGAAGATATTGGAAAAGAATCTCACCAAATTGCTTGAGAATCTCCAGCAGTCATTGCTGTGTAAACATACTTTCCTGCTTGAGCAATATAGGCTGGATCACTGAAAATTGAAGCAATAATGCACAAATTTTAGAGTGTAACTTGGATCAAGTCAGAGAAAGCAAAGCTCTCTCCTAGTTAAACGTCTCTTAAGTCTCAAGAAAAGTCTTATATGTCGGAGGGAGAGAAGGGTACCAGAGACTTGGTTAATCATATTATACTGAGACTAACATAACCAGTAGGGTTAATATGCGGCCACCAGAGCAAGACTCAAGCCAACACAAAAAAAACCTGTATCAGAAACTTATACTCCAACACCAGCACTTAATAAGTAATTATAAATGTTTAAAAACTATGAAATCATTATAAATAAATTTCAGTTTATCAACTTCATTTATTTTATTTGTATGAACAATTGGCACAGGAATTTATTTCAATCATTTCTTCATATCAAAATATTGGCACAGGAATTAAGGAATTTATTTCAATCATTTCTTCATATCAAAATCACCAATAAAAAGTTATTAAAATGTCTAAAATTATTTATCAACATAGGTAAGCTAAGGATATTGGTTTTGACAATAAATTTGAGTAAAACAATTTATTATTTATCTTTGCATCAATAGAAAAAGTGTTCACCTATTATTATCTTCCTGCTTAATATTGCTCATAAGCAGAATGATCATTCTAAAACTTACAACCAACGAGCAGATTATGAGATAAAGAAATTTACCTTGAAGCTGGTCTCATTTCATTGAAGGTGTCAGCATTATATATATGATTTGTGCCGTACTCCTCGGTTTGCTGAAAAGGAAGAAATTAGAAACAATAACATCCAATACACCTGAAAATATGAGACAAATTCAAATTAATATTTCTCTCTAACTACTGCAAAAACCACAGATTACTTCTCACCCAATAGATGACATAAAAAGTTTAGAAAACTTTACAATACGTAAAGTTGAAACTTTACATGTTTCAATTAATAGAGCCAATATCAGTAACTCATTGGAAAAAAAACGGTAGTCTGTTGAATTTGGAAATTGTTGATTCTAATAAATTCTTGCTATAGTGCACCATTACAACGTGCTGAATCTACTTCATAATAAAGGTAACAGGATTGTGTTTCCTGTGTTTCTTAAAGCCTTCCAATAAATGAGAGGGGGTGGAATGCTTGGAAAATCTATGTCAGTCTCAATGAAGAACATATTAAACTCTTAACTTAGAGATAATTAAAACTAACCATTTGTATAAACGTCTTTCCAAATGTTTGAAACAATGGATCCTCAAAATCAAGGAGATATGTACTGAAAAAGATCAATCATACAATTAAGGCAACAAGATGATCTACAAAAAAAAATTAAAAAAATAATAATAATAATTGTGTGTTTAGAAATAAAAACGCAAAAAGGGATTAACTTTCTTTGTGCATGAATCATCAATATTTTATTACAAAACATTTAAATTATTTAATTACAAATTATTTCAGTCAGCATTTATGCTCACCCGGAGTAAGTAGAGTTAAAGTGTCCCCAATTTCCAAGACGAGTCACATTTGCTTTTGGGAAGACCCTGTTAAAAAAAAAAGAATAAAATGCAAATAAGTATTTTGATCTTTTTTAATAACACCAGTTTGATGTTATTGGATCCGCTTTGATTTGAATGTTTTCTTTAATTTATAGAGATTTTTTAACAATTGCCATTCTAAATCATGACATTCAACAATATCATATAATAAAAAGTAGTAAAAATCAAGAGCCAAGAAAAAAAAATTCCAATTTATAGTTTCAGGATAAGTTTTACTAGTCAAAAGAAAAATCAGTCTTTATGGACCACAAATCATAACATCTTAGATCCTCAATTCTTTTTTTTTTTTTTAGAAAGATTACAAAAGAAAACAAAAGAAAAACAGAGGAATTCAAAAAATAAAAATGACAAAACAAGAATATGGATTGAGAGAGTGAAACTTACAAGACGTCAACAAGATAGAAACATAATATTGAACTGCATTGTAAATCAAACAAAACCATAACAATTAATGACCTTCAAAGTAGGTTAATAACACTAAGCAATAAAAAGGGCACTGCACCGTTTAATAGCAGCTGGCACATGACCAGCAAATGCAGGAAGAACAGGCACCATTCCTAAAGCACGCATGCGATCTAGAATTTGATGCTGTAGAACCAATTTTTGTGTGATCCACATTTGAGGCAGAGGACCACCCCATCCACGAATATTGCCCATTCTAGCCCTGTTAAAATATAAATAGAAACAATTAAGATATATGGTAAAATTTCAAAAGTAAACAAAAAAAAACCTGTTAAAAGAAAAAAAGTTAAAGGAATTAATGTCAACAGGCTTAACATAATAAAATAAATATTTATGCAGCTAGCAACTAGTTTTTTTCTTTATTTATTGATAATATATTTGTTGCACATTTCAACTTTTAAAAAATGTCCTTTTAAATTCTCACAATAACCATTTTTTTTTAATAAATAAGCCTGCTATTACAGTAGAATTGCATTTGTGCTAATATTTCATAATAAATAATGGCACAGTAAGAAAATATACCAAGGCAGCTACTACTTGCATAGAATAAGAACAAGAATAGGAACAAAAGGAGGAGGGGGAAGAAGAAGCAAAATAGAAGGTGAAAAATCTGATTATTTGGAATTACAAAAAGATGAACAGTTTAACATAAAACATTTACTATTGCATAAATGAGTAATTTCCAAATATCTAACCATGCAAGGAAAGCTGGGCCTCCAAAATGCTCGTCTAGCTCTTTCTGAGTAAAACCCATGCTCAAATACACCTGAAACATAATTATGTAGTTTCAGTCAAGTGATGTTTAGTTTGGCAACATATTCAAATTAAAAGCCATCCCAGTGTTTCTATTTTAAGGTTTATGTCGTGACAATAAGAACAATTCTGTACAATAATATATGGGATTTTTAATAAGCTTATTTAATTTCTCATATATAATACATTAGCAATAGTAAATAATTAACATCCACAATTACAAGTACAACCGAAACCAGTATTAGAAGCTGCAGAACAAAGTGAATAACTGTACCAATGTCTATGTATTGTAATGAAAATCTTAGGATTATTTTTACAGTCAATTGTAATAAAATTTGTCTGATTGGTTTGCAAAATAATTAGACGAGCTCGTTGCAAAAAAAAAAAGAAGAAAAATCCTATTCAATTACGCCTTGGTATGAATCTAGGTTAAGAATGATTGAATTACCAACGATGATAGGAATTCTCATATAAGTCATATGTCATGTTTCTTCTATTCTAACTCCTTCACAATTTCACCTTAAAGTTAAGAAAAAACAATATAAAGAAAATAGATTTTGGTATTTTGTTTTGGCACATAAGCATGACTATTGAATGTGCATCCTATGAAACGATCAAATGAAGCAAACAAAGTGAAAAAAAACGTATGAACAATATGCTTCTTGTTCAATAGTTTTAATATAATCACCCTTTGAAATATTGCTTCTTGACCAACAAAAGCCAGAGGGAGATTTATACCATGCAGAGCCATCCAGTCAATTTCTTGTTCCCATCTATCCCAGCCCCAAAAAGCTGAAGAATAACTCAGTCACGTCTGTAAGACCATCATAGATTTGGACAGTCTATTTTCTCAGTAAACAAAGTAATAACTAAAGTAGTTGTTTTCGTTGTGGTCTTTGAAAAAAAAATGAAATTTTCGGTAATGTAGAGTTAACAAGTTTGGTTTATACGTAGATTAAATGTACAATGGTGGGTTAATTATACCAACTAACACTTAAGAATTAGATCTGGATAAAAAAATTTATCTACAACCTTATAAGTAAAAATAAAAAAGCAATTAACCTAGATCTGAATACCATGAGCTAAAATATTATAATTAGCTAAGGAGTGTACAAAAAAAAGTTAGTGTTCAAGAACAAAAGAAGTAAAACCACTAAATTGATAATCATTTCCTCTTTTTTAAAATTTTGTTCTTGCTATTGAAAACTAATTTAGGCATACAATGGTGACATGCTTCTTCTTATAGTTTATTGTAAAAAAAAGTTTCCAGAACGATCCTTGAAAAAAATTCCTTTGTTAAACAAACACATAATTTGGGGTTGTTTTTTTTATTGACTAAAATAAAATGGGAAAGCAATACACATTATTTACTTTCCAAAAAAAGATTAAGCATTAGAGTCAACATTACTGATAAGACTGGAAGAAATCAAGGTTTTTGTAAGTATACATTCTTCTTCTTCTTCTTCTTCTTCTTCTTCTTCTTCTTCTTCTTCTTCTTCTTCTTCTTATTATTATTATTATTATTATTATTATTATTATTATTATTATTATTATTATTATTATTATTAATATTATTGTAATTGTTATTGTTTTCATTTTAATCATGTGCACCGTTTCAACCATCATATTTTAGGATACTGTTAGGTTGACTGAATAAGCAATGTATAGATTAAGACATCCATTGGTTGATACATGTACTAATGGCTTGAGTCTTCACCTTCTTAACATAAACTCAAGTACTTATAAAATATGATTGATACATCATGATATACATTTTGCAAATAAATACTGACCTATCAGGAGTAGAAACCTTTACTGCTGTTTTAAGAACAGGAAGAACAGCTGGGAGTTCAGTTTGTTTTCCAGCCCATGTTCTCTGACCATTACAGAAGTACTTTAGGTAATGGTAGAACCCCATTGCCACTGCAACTCCACCATTTGCCACAATTCGAACTCTCCCATCTTCCAAAGACGACAGCTAAAATATTTATGAGAGAAGCAAATTTTTATATCTACCGCGCAGCTTAAATAAGATACTAGCACAGTCGTTTTTAAGAACCAATTTTTTATTGAAGAAAAACCTACATCTTTAAAATTTCTTCTTTGATATGCTGCTTTACCTAAAACCTTTGTGGCTTGGTTTTTTAATACTGCAGCATTGTTACCAACATTTTTTTGCAAAATAATAGTAATACTATTCGTGATAATTTCATAAGCTTCATGTAGGTTCAAAATAGGATCTGGCTGCAATAGAGATTAATATTTCATATACAATATAAAGCACGTTTTTTTTAAGCAGTAACAGTGATATACAAATTTTAAGGCGTTTTCTGGGATTACAATTTTTATTTTAGTTATAAAGGTACCTTGGATAAAAAAAAACAATTCTAGATGGAAGAAAGGAGAGTGTTATTTGTTTTCATTTAAAAATTGATACAGCTTTAAAAGCTCTGCAGTTTTGTTTTACAGAATATGTACAATATATGCACATTTATTTTAATTCAAACCAAAAAATAGGAAGAAAATAATATTATTTACATGTGTTCTCAGCATTACTCTTTATCAAGCAAAGACAGTTTGTATTTTCTCAAAACTCTTTTGTCTATATTAGTTTTCCCCTTGTAGATTCTCTTCCAAACCTCAGATGAAAATAAGATGCCCAAAAGAAGCAGGCAAAGCAGCTTTAACATACCATGATTTAGAGTCCTCTGTACTTAAACCATGGTATATCACAGGTGAGCCAGTGGTTGAATTTATCACACGGAATATTTTTAGTAAGCTGTGTACATCTTACCTCAAAGGTGTCCTGGGGCCCTATGCCTTGGTCAATTTCAATAACAAAATCTGAGACCCGATCACCAATTTGTCTTCTGATAAGATCTGCAGCAGCCTTGCCTTGGACATCGCTTTTAACCCAAGATTTTAAAATCTGCAGCTGCGGAAAATCTATAAAAAGTAGATCAGAAAAAGCATCAAATTTGATAAACTTTGAAAGTGGAATAAACATGACCTTAAATTGCTAGTAATGAGCTCAATTATTGACTACCTAATTTAGTTTCTTGTGTAAGTTCAACCATTTGTGTGGACCAATAAACCACATAAATGTTTTGAACTTAGTTTTCCATTCAAAAGTTAGGTTTTTGGAGAACCAGTCATATTTTTAATGCCCAAATTGCATGAGAAAAGCTATGAAAAGCCCTACATGGACAAAACATTTTGAACTTTGAATAGATTATTTTACTGATTTTTTTAATTCTCTAAAAGGACATGTAAAAACAGCCAATGGGCATTGACACTTCACATCTGATTGCCCTCACTTAGAGAAGAGACCATGGGTAGTTGCAAAATGTGGCAGATTAAACTGCATTCACAGTTTGCAAATAGGCAAGGTTCCTCACAAGGCACAGCTACTTCATCAAGCAGCCTGGGTGAGCTGCCCGTTGGCTGAGACCAATTGAGGTTGGCTAGAGCCTATTAAGCCAAGGTCCACAAGTATTATTTTAATATTGCTGCACATGTGTTTGTCGTTTCATCTTGCTCAATTTCTAGTAATTTTGAAATAATTTGAAGCTGGAGTTTTAGTTCCACTTGTCAAGGCAAGCAGAGAGAAGGAGTTTTATGTTGGGATGCCTTAGGATTTATTTTGAGAGGATGTGGGTATTTTTTCATATTTTTATATGTGCTGCTTTGAAATCTGATTTTCTAGAAGAAAAAAAAAATTACTTCTTCAATCTAAAAAATGATCTCCTCCAAAACTAATGGACTGATTGCTTTGAAAATGTGTATGATATTAGTGCTTGGTGTAATAGAAGCTTTTTTGCTGTTCTATTTTGTATCAGGGTGTCCTGTTCTTTGTTATGCACTCTAGCTCAAGTTCACTGCAACCATTGAAATCAGCATCTTTAAAAATGTTAAAAACAGTGTACGCTTTTTTTTTTAATTGTATGGTTGCTATGGTGATGCCACCATAGTTGAATCAGTGAATTTCAGAATCTATCATACCCTAGTGATTTGAAATGTGTTAAACATGTGCAAGCTCTATATTTTTACAATATATTGTACATACTTTTACTTTACTATATAACAAAACCTGATTTCTAAAACACTAAACAAAAGCACAAAAAAAAAAAGAAAAAAGGTTTTAATACAAAAATATACATGTATTTAGTTACACAGGGAAAGTTCATGTGTTATTTATAATCTTTCTTGCAATAGAAACAACAATACTTATGAGACATTTTAAAAAGCTATATATATAGCTAGTTTGATAATCAATTGTTTGATTCTCTCATTAAATAAAGTTCTTACCAATACATACTGCCACAGACAGCAATGTAATATATGGAATCAAACCCAAGAGCTTCATCTGCAAAGAAAAAAAAGAAATTGTTCTCTAAATGAGTAGGTGGATACACTATTTCTGTCACGTCCGATAGCTCAGGACATTTAAATATAATAAAGCATTCTTTCCTGACAAATTCATATTCCATACCAGTACCATTGCTTATTAGGTAAACATATTGGTTTTAGCAATATAAAACAGAGATATATGCTCGCTAACACAAATATAATGGACAAAAAAATATAAAGTTGAATAATTTTCTCAGACCAATTACACATGACCTGTGGCTGTCATCAAATACAGAAATTGTATGCACTAGATAATGTGCTACTCTAAAGTGTGAAATGCAAGATCACATCATGTACTTTAAAATCTATATTTGACATAGTTGTACATTCTCTGAGTGCTATCCCATCTGTTTGCAAACCCAACCTTCGATGGACGGAGCTATTGAGAGACAGTAATAATCAGTCAAAGCACCAGCAGTTACCAGCAGGTCTACTGCCAACCACACTTAGTACAATAAACAATATTGTTGCAGCTCACTCAATGATCTGTACAGTCACACCAAAGAACAAAATGCAGCTAAACATACAGTGTGAACAGTGAATGTTACATATCCCTCTTTGTGTGAAGACGTGCCTGTCTTTTGGTGTTGAAAAGGCCGCATTTGAAACTTCTACACAAATAAGTCAAAGCATAGGTTTAAACACTAACTGTCACTTGTTCAATGGTAAATCTAATCAATCTTTATGGATGGAACTTGAAGCTGATCTCTTTAGAGGGTGCTTGCTCCTTCCACAGCTCCTGCATTTCTAAGAGATCAAGGTTACCATTGACTGGAATTTGAGAATCTGTGAAAATGTTCTGCAATATCATTGGTTGAAATTTCAAGAGTTTGTGTAGTAATTTATGAGTTTCCATCATCCATGTGAAGGAGTAAAGACAAATAAGACATGGACGAAGGCCCACTGCTTCCAGTGCAGATTCGCTTGGCCAGTTCAATGTTGATTGAACTAGTGCAGTGCTATTAGTTTCCTTACATTTAATCCAGGTATCTGGTATCTAAAGCTTTATGAGTAAACATACACTGTCAGAAACTAGACTGTCTTGCAAACAAGTCCCAAGAACGATTAGGACTCAATCTAAAATCTCGTACCAATTAACATTTGACCCTGGTGCTGCGAGGCACCCACTTTTAGTATATTATAGCTTCCCACCTGAGCGCTACATTAAAGGTACATAGCGTTCCCACCCTAGCGCTTCAACACGCCCAGTATTGGAGGGTGAAGAGAACAACCTTAAAACGTAATCTTGTCACAGTAAACTTTCTCTTCTTTACTAAGGAGCAAGTGTTTCTGAACTAAGAATAGTATAATAATAAAGGGGGGAATACGCACAACTTAGCAACTGAGGGACACAATAAATAACAAACTACTAGGTAGAAAGATGCATATAAACGTTTCGCCTTTATGGCTTCATCAGACTAAATAAGTGTTGTGCTCTTCATTTCAATTCGGATACATTTCTATATAAACTAAGAATGCCAACCATTAAAAAGGTGCAAATTTCCTGGTCTTGTCTGCTACATCAGTCTAAGACAAAGAGCTGATTTTGAAGTATAGTGATGCAAACAGGCAGACTATGAGTTTGCGAGATGATTGCTCCATGTTACTGACCAGTGAAAGGTAATTAAGTGTCTTGATGCTGCTTCATTGTTTGAATAGTTGTTTGACAGCTATTTTATGATTGAGGTTATGAGAAAACACCGCACTTTATAGCGGTTGAGATGAAGCACTTACGGAGCAGGGGAGATGTAAGAAAAGCCTCCATTTCAGATCTGGATGAAGGGGAGATGAAATCATTTGAAGTTTTACCGGTGTATGACATCTACTCCCTCTGATTTAATCAGCTGGCTTCAGGAAAAGGGGCATCTACTTTCTCTGACCTTACCTACTGGTACTAGTGTATTGGACAAACTTACCCCGGTTTATAGATCCTGGGTACACATAAACATGCACTTTTGCACTCACCTGGTCTGCGATCACCAATAAACTTGTCAATCTCTTCTTTCTAACTGAAGCAAACCAGTTCCATAAAGCTTAAAAAATATATAATAATCATTCACACAAATTACTTATTCTTATTCTGTAGCTTTCTATCTATGTTTTTATAAAATATGGGCTTTTCAATCCTTAGAGCCTACATCAAATCGCACTGTAAACTGTCCCTATGAATTATGATTTCTCGCTATCACTAACACCCCATGAGACACCGCGGACTCCGCAGTCACAATCACAGGAGCAAAGTTTTTATTTAAGAGTCTAGACTTTATCTCATTTATAAGGCATGGGCTGAAGCAAAACACACCCACATCACAGATATATTTTTCGCAATGCGATTCATGTTACAATCATACTGGTTACAAACTTGGACTAGATCTAGATCTAGATCTAGATCTAGAATCTAGATGTAGATCTAGATCTAGTCTAGATTGCTGGTCAAGCTAATCACCTACCGTTATCTACAATTTCTGTATTTGAAAATGAATGTATTTCGAGCTGACAAGTTTTCCCCACTTTGTTGCTATTCTCACGTTACAACTCTTATCTGTGCACAATATACAACAGATACATCATAAAAGTATGCACAATCAACAATCCACTAAATTCAGTGTTTCTTATTCTTTAGGTACAGCTGAAGATGTCATGTGACATATCCCATGACTTGGAGGCACATGACGGTGCGAGTCGTTTGTCATGAAATTTACTCACGATCACATACATCTAAATATAGATCTAGCCAATACAGTATGTATGATGGTGAATACGAAGATGCACGTGTCTACCTATTATTATAATAAAGAGAGGAATGCGCACAACTTAGCAACTGAGGTACACAATCAATCAAACACAACTAGAGTTAGAAAAATACATGTCTAACAGTAGATGCATGTGCGCAAGTAATAGGATAAGTAATAAAGGGGGGGAAAACGCACAACTTAGCAACTGAGGGACACAAATTTTAGGATTCGGACTATATTTAATTTATTAAGAAGAAAAAATCCGTTTAAAAAATCTAAATCTAGGGCCATGATTAGCCTAGTATGAAATATGACTATGAGCGTCACCCAGTATCCCAATGAACGATGTTTAACTCGATAATTGACTCAAAATTGAGTGTCTCCTAAGTTGAGAAACCTCCAGATTATGAACTTCCGGCAGTGCCGTGCTGAATACTTCAGAAAGGTCACAGAGCATCGCCAAAAGAAAATTCTTTGGCCGGCGAAATTTTAGACTTGGGCGGAAAGCGACATGATAATCCGAACTGTTGATCCGGTTATATATGATTCCATTATTACCCTGAGGTAGTAGTAGTAGTAGTAGTAGTAGTAGTAGTAGTAGTAGTAGTAGTAGTAGTAGTAGTAGTAGTAGTAGTATAATAAAGAGAAGAATACGCACAACTTAGCAACTGAGGTACACAAAAAATCAAACACAACTAGAGTTAGAAAAATACATGTCTAACAGTAGATGCATGTGCGCAAGTAATAATATAAGTAATAAAGGGGGGGAAAACGCACAACTTAGCAACTGAGGGACACAAAAAATCAAACACAACTAGAGTTAGAAAAATACATGTCTAACAGTAGATGCATGAGCGCAAGTAGTAGGAGCAATATTATAATAAAGAAAGGAATACGCACAACTTAGCAAATGAGGGACACAATAAATCAAACACAATAGAGTTAGTAAAATACATGTGTAACAGTAGATGATGTGCGCAAGTAATAGGAGTAATATGATAATAAAGAGAGGAATACGCACAACTTAGCAACGTATCATCATCATCATCATCATCCTAGGGCCATGATTAGCCTAGTATAAAATATGACTATGAGCGTCCCCCAGTATCCCAATGAACGATGTTTAACTCGATAATTGACTCAAAATTGAATGTCTCCTAAGTTGAGAAACTCCAGATTATGAACTTCCGGCAGTGCCGTGCTGAATACTTCAGAAAGGTCATAGAGCATCGCCAAAAGAAAATTCTTTGGCCGGCGAAATTTTAGACTTGGGCGGAAAGCGACATGAGAATCCGAACTGTTGATCCGGTTATATATGATTCCATTATTACCCTGAGGAATCATAGCAGAACCGCCGTGTACATGTACCAATTTTGGCTGCGAATATAAATGTATATAAGCTTAATTTGAGACAGATAGCACAGTATACCTAGTAGTAAATATTATGAAATGGAATAGGATAAACCGAATTTGAATCCACGCACCGCGATGTTTTTTTTTTTTTTTTTTTTTTTTTTTTTTGTTTTACGAAGTGAGTGATCGCAGCCCAGTACGTTGTGGGGAAGTTCAGCTTTGCCAGAGCGAACAAAAATAATGTGATGTCAGGACGGACATTACTTTCTATGTTTCACTATCACTGTAGTTACAAATTAAAATTTGGGGTAGGATTTTAAGGAGGAATTTTTCACGTTCGATATGATATCCAACTATTGCTCGTCAAATTTGTGAAATCATAATTTAAAACATACAGCAAAGTTATATAGTTAATATGGAAAAGCAGGTCAAAATGTGTACCCTCTCGAACTGATGTGTATTACACGTACAAGCATGCCTGTGCTGGATTGGTAATACTGATTCGCCTATACGTGTAGACTTCGACGAATCTTGCACGCAACTAACCATGAATACAACCAAGCTAGATCGCCAAGTCCAAAGTGTACTTATACTATTAACAAGGCAGAGATTTAGGCTAACCCCACAAACCTAAATTATAAAAACTTTTTCTTTTCGAGAAAAGAAGAGCTAAGAAAATATTTTTTCCTGAATGGAAAGAAAATGATGTGAAAATGAATTTAAAAAAAAAAAAGAAAAAGAAAAAAAAAAGAAGAAAAATAATAATAATAATAGACAGAGCGAGAGGTCAAGCCTTTCGCAGCGAGCAAATTGCGGCGCTAAATATTTCAGGCCCAGAATCGGGGAATCCCTGACGACAAAGCGAGAGGCGACGCACCGGCCCGCACCGCGAGCGCAGTAATAATAATAATAATAATAATAATAATAATAATAATAATAATAATAATAATAATAATAATGCGGTGTAACAAAAATCGTCGTTCTTTTCCATCATTTAAGCGCACGTAACAAGTTTTCTTTCTTTGTGTTCATAGTGGTCATAGTAGCTTATGATCAGATGGCAGTTATGTTTATGCCTTTCAGTTCACTGCTAGATCTACATCTAGACTCTTAATTAAAAAAAATGTCTGATGTGGACTCATGATAACGTTATAAATCAGTGAAAGCTCTCTCTCTCTCTTTCTCATTCTCTCTATTTCCCTTCCTCCCTCTTCCTCTCCATTTTAGTATCCGCCCTATCTTCCCGAGTAACCTTTCTTGTTTATACACAGATGACTATCGTTTTGAAGAAGATTGGTGCAAAAATATTAATGTAGTTGTTTTGACACAGATCTATATGATTCGTCGGGTACAATGGTTATACAGCCATGTGGATCTCGATCGTGATATCTGTTGATAAAGACTACAAAAGTTTTTATAGATTTTGAATCTAGACCTAGATATGGGATCTACATTTAGATCTACATAAATCTAAATCACCGTGAGTTGTTTATCTGCCTATCGCTGGGTCCCGGGAGGGGGGGGGGGGTAAATGGTTAAAGTTTTCATACATGGGTCAAACATTCTAACTGTAGCGTATAACAAAAAGGGCAAATATAAACCCATGCCGAACATGCGTCTATAATTTTCACGAACATATTATATTTTTGTAAATAGTCAAAGCATATTTGAACAAAAACGTCAGTTTAAAACTTTCAGTATGGTATGCAACACATCACAAATAAACAGTGTGAAGAGACCTAGGTTTTCAACCTTTCGTGGGCGGTGGAAAAGAACGCCGATTTTTGTCCGCCTTCTAAAAAGTTCTATAAACGGTGGAAAAGAACGCCGGTTTGTACGGTTGTAAAAAACACCGTATTTCTACCACCGGCGATAAACGGTGGAAAAGGACGCGGCCAAAAAAAGTCGTTTAGTGCTGTTGATTGAACTATGTGGGTACGATAGGACTCCGATGTAACCACGAAGTCCGGTTACTTTATTTTGCCCCAGCACTATAATCGGTTTGGCCCGTCAGCTTCACGCCATTTGAGCGGCTTGAGCCAAAAAGAAGCGACTGTACTGGCCTAGTGTGCACAAGACAAGCTGTACTCCACTTACCAGAACGACATTAAAAAAAAGTTTAAATTAAAAAATGGGAGTTGAGGTCGAAAGTATATCTCCTGGCGATGGTAATTAACTTTTATGATCATAGATATTCTAGATATAAAATCTACTGCAGATTTGACCGTAATCTGGACAGATCTAGATCTAGTAGCAGGTAGCTAGATCTAGATTAGATCTAGGTCTAGATTCTAGATCTAGGTTCTATCGTACTTAGCCTTCTTTAGTAGTTCTTATAATAATTACTGTTACACGTCTTAACCTACAAAAAAAGTTGAGCAATTTAAAGTTAGATTATAGATATATCACATTTATATTAAGGTCTTTTAACGCTGGTTCTTTCAATGTACTTAAAATGTTTTTGTTGCATTGTATTGAATTGTTTACTATTCCGTTTTCGCAAAATTTGAATTTCTATATAACATCAATAATTTTTGTCCTGAGTTTTATACATGTGAACTGTTGTTGCATATGATGAAAATGAGTTAAAACAATTTTTTAATTAGATAAAATTAGTTCTAGCCTAATAAATATTTTAATTTCAAGATTGCGTGAACATTAATAAAATGTTTTAAAATGCAACATTAAAATATCATTAAAGATCTCAAAACTAAGAGGTTAAAAGAGATATATATAATTATCTCAAAAGTTTTTTCCCTTGACTCTAAAAATTACCTCCCCTGAAATTTGAGTGCGTTCCAAATTTTTGTTATTATTTGTTGATTTCCGTTGACTCCAAGCTAATCACGTCTATTTTGAACATTTTTTTTTGCCTTTTTTCATTTGGTTATTAATATGCGATCATTTTTACGTTTCTGCAAGTTACTTTCTATAAAATATCCGAGGTAGCTTACAACATTTTTGCCTACATTATTTAGCTTGCGATATAACGTTTGGTTCAATGTAGGTTTCCAATTATCTCTTTATTAATTGGTTTATGAATCTTTATGAAAAAAAGGCCAGCAGAGGTACTGTAACAGTCTCTAAGATGGGTTGTTGTAGGGTTTTCCGGACAAATTGCCAAAATTCGCTGGTATTGCAGGCTTTCTGAATTTTTCTCCCACCCATGAAAAACTGATGGTGGTAATAAAACTCACTGGTTAAGGGTGTAGGGATAGTTTGAGTGCCTTAGCTGAACTGGGTCAAACTGGCTCAAGTGGTATTGCGTTGGGTCTCCAGATCAAGAGGTTCTCAGTTAGGCCTTCATCAGACAAAAAAAATGACTAAGAAGAAAAATATTTTTTTTACGTACACACTAAGATTTTACATGTAAAAGATAAAAAGAGATATATTATTTACAAAAAGTAAAAACAGATGAATAGACCATGGAGATTAAATATCTAAATGTAAAATAAAAGCAGCAGTAGTGAAAAAAATTAAATCTAGATCTAAAAAGAGTGAAATAATAAAGATTAGTCTTAAGCTGAAAGACAGAGCGAAGAGTGTGTGTGGTGAGAAGTTACCAATCCAATTAATCAATAAGAGATTAAACGCTTGGCTGATTTTTTTTTTTTTAATTTTGAAAAAAATGTAAAACAAGAAACAACTTATTAATCAATCTGATTTTCTTTTTTTTTTTTTTTACTCTTAAGAGATCTATAGGTTTAGATATGAATTAAAAAAATATATGCAAGCCTGTGATCTGGAAGTAATCAAACCTGATGAATAATTTTCAATACTTTGAGTTTGAGTAGAAATTCTGAAGAATAATTATAATGTTAAAATATAAATTTGTATGATTCTTAATATTATGTAATTTTTCCAAACATCACACTTCATTTTTGTGTGTGATTAATTTAAAATTAGAGCTTTAACCTGAAAATTTTTATTTTTTTATTTTTATACTTAAGAGCATGCTTAAAAGGTCCAGGGGAAAAAAGAGTGGCTTATTTATTAGAATGGAAAGTCAAAATTGAGTTTGAGGATGGTCATGCCTGACAGGTATGAGTCTCTCTCTCTCTCTCTCTCTCTCTCTCTCTCCTTCCCTCCCTCCCTCCCTCCCTCACTAGATAATTACTTTGTTGTGTTCTTTAGTGCTACTGCTAGTAACCAAATGGAACATGAATTTTACCTTTTAGGTAGTGAAATCTTAATGTAAGAATTTACAGCAAAAATTCATCTTTATTAAAAAAAAATCATCACCAGAACTGCTCGTTACTGACTTTAACCACAATTGCTAACCTGATTTACTGAGACGGGGGGTATAACAAAAAGTAAACAATTGAGAATACTTGTAAGTTGTATGAGGAAGGAACACATTTTTAATTTATTTAACAAAAAAAATCAATCAGTCAGATCATTGTAAATTGTTTAAAAAAAATTTTGGGGGATCTTTCAGCTTTTGCCTACCTGTTTAAGGTGCCTTTAAGATGACAATACAAGCATTGTCAAAGTAAGATGGTCATCAAGGTACAATTTTTCGACGCATTGTGTTTAGAAAATATAATTGATAAATTCCATATCAAGACATGATTAAATAACTATAGAAATAGCCTCACAAACGAAAGAAGGAAAACAACACAAGTCCACTGTTCATTTAATGAATGTATGATTAGTTCAATTATAAATAGACGTTGACAGAAGTTTAAACCAATGGAGAGGCAAGATTCCTTCCACGCTCATGTGCCATGAAGCCTGACCAAATTTTATCACCACTCATTGGGTTCTTACCCCATGTTTGTTGATCTCGACATATCCCCGGACGATCTCCACATATCCCCGGACTCGGGCGTGAACAAAACATGGGAAACGAAACACTGCGTCCTAACTTTATGGACTTGTAGCTCTACTTCTACACGTTAGAATATAATTAATTAAATATGCACTAGTAGAAAGTTAATCCTCGTATCTGGTTGTATCTAAAGTTTGGTTTGTACTATAGAGTTCATTTACCAGGTCAAATCATCGTATAAAGAGAGCAATGAACAAAATCGCAAGAAATTCCTGCTGATGTCCAAGCTGGCGGACTAGCCTAGTTGCGTTGCTATAATTATAATTGTCTTCCTGAACTAAACCTATACAGAATCTGTAGAAAAATGTCAAAAACCTCAACGGCATTTGTAAATATGACTTTTTTTTTTTACCTTTAACTTTGGATTTTTAAAAGGTTTGTATGTGAAAGTATGCTTTTTTTTATCTATCTTTTCAGGAAAGACATTTGCAAAGAAAGGACAAACAGTGGTTGTGCACTATACAGGTTAGTTTATCTATTGGCCATAAGTTCATACTTTATTGTATCGAAAATAAATTTTATTGTTCAGATTTTTTTTTTAATTAGTTAGAATTTATTACACCTACATTCAAAACATAGTACATGTACATGTATTAATGTATAATACTATAGCTTTTTTTCAATTGGTAACAAGCTAACATTGTTCAGTCATGTAGCTTTTCTTTAGTTATTTTCATTTTAGCCAAATCATTATTTTTATAAAACACTCATTGACATTGTCTTTTTAAAATGTTTTGCAGGAACTTTAGCTGATGGAAAGAAATTTGACTCCTCCAGAGACAGAGGCAGGCCTTTTGAGACCAAAATTGGAGTTGGTCAAGTCATCAAAGGTAAGAAAATGAGTCCTTGTCAGTCGTATTACTTTAAAAATTGATCAATCAGGCATAAATTTTGTTGGGTCATATCTTCTTTCTATGATTGCATGAAGCTCACTTGTTAGTTGAGCAGCAGGTGTATTTAACAAGAACCTTATAGTTATAGACTTGCATGTTTCTGACAGCTGTCGGATTTCCCACAATCAGGGACAATCTGCTAAATTTTACTGCCAAAACTTGAGTGACGTCATATTTAATTATTATCGGAAACCCGCCACTCAATAAGCGGCTAGTAGTGAAGCACTGACAGTCGATCACGGGATTGCCTACAAATTTGTAAGCCGCCTCTTAAGTTAATTGATTATACTTTATCTATCCCTTCATGGCTGGCTATACTCTTAACAGCAATTTGACGAAGTTTAGTAAAATTTGATTCTACAGCACTGGAGTTCTCATATACAAATAGTCATGTTCCTAGATCTAACTCGGCTGGACTCGGCGTAGCCGATGATGTCAAGCTCCGCAGATGCGAATTCCCTATAGATGCACTGAACTTATGAGACATCATGGTTGATGGCATCTTATTTTCACTCAAATTCTGTCGTTAAATTAAAAACCGGTAGTATTTTTAACTTTAAAAAATATGAGGCTCTCTTGTTTTTCAAATCAAGCTTGAAAAGAAATTTATTTCCAATCTATCTAGATGTAGAAATTTAGTCGACTGAAACCTAGATTAGGTCTCTCTCTCTCTCTCTCTCTCTCTCTCTCTCTTTCTCTCTCTCTCTCTCTCTCTCTCTCTCTCTCTCTCTCTCTTTCCCCCTCCCTCTCTCTTTCTGTCTCTCCACTATTTGTAAACTTATTTGAACTTGTCCATCTTTATTCCTTTCTCTTAATCTATCTCTCTCTCCACAAATTAAGCTTTGACTATTAATTTTCTTCTTCTTTCATATCTCTTACTCACTTCCTCTCAACCCTCTATCACCCTCTTCTTTCTCTCTCTCCACAAATCTAGTTCCCTCTCCCCTCTTTCTCCACAAATTTAGGTTCCTCCTCTCTCTCTCTCCCTCTCCTCTCTAAGTCTCCCTCCCCCCTAGAGTTTGGCATACGATAACTTCAGATTTTTTTACATTTGTTACAAAGTTAGGAAATGCATCTTTTATGTAAATCATCTGAAAACGTGGCTATATGTTAAATTTGAACTGGAATGAGATAGTAAAAAATATTCATATAAATGCAAATTCTGAACTTTAGGATATCAACATAAGTTTCAAACAGATTTCTTTGTTCATTTTTTAAGGGCTTTATACTGACAAAACAAATTTCTATCTGTTAACTTAGAAATTTTAACTAAACTGTTGAAGGTTTATAAAGTGACTTCTTTTAATGTTGAGATAAAGTCAAGATTTGGCATGGTGATGAGTGCGAAAAGGTCCAGACAATTTGATTACGGCTCACATGCAGGTCTAACCTTAGAATAAATAATGATCTATAATCATAATAATATAATGATAAATCCGCTCAAGAGAAACCCTGTTAAAGATAATCAAAGCTTTTTATAAACTATTTTCGAGGTATGAAGTCTCTTTATTTAACTTTACAGTCACTAGTACAAAGTTAACTTTTAAGTTTTATCTAAGTAGTATATATTGAATTGATTCCACTGTATACATTATTATTATTATTATTATTATTATAATTATTATAGACAGTGCATTTGTTTAGGAGGGGAGTTGGAATGCGGGACATTTTCTTTCTATTTAAGACAAGGCCTGCTCTGTTATTTTGCACTACTTGTAGTTGTCAAATGTATAAATTTACACAAGACTCGGGGGCGGACTGGCTCAAGTGGCAGAGTATTGGTCTCTAGATAAGAAAGTCTGCGGTTCAAATCCCACGATATTTATTTATTTTCCTGATTTTGCCCTCTACTGTTTGGGTCAGTGTCTGTGTAATGTGATTGGCTGAGACAGTAGTCCTGGTCTCCCTGCAATCTCCACAATAAAGTTGGACGTTACGCAACAAAACTTACAAATAAGCAAGGTTCCTGGGATCAGTCAGCACAGTATAATTACTGTGTAAAAGAAGTAACAAGACAAAGCAAATTATTAAGTATAGCCATTGCAGAATCTTATTTAAGAGTATATGGGTGTTTTCACTCACAAATGGATTGACTTCAGGGTAAGCATATGGTTCATAAAAAAATTTGACCAAAAAAAAAATCAATAAATTATTAATTTCTGAAATAACAACTCAGATAGAAACATAACACACATACTGAGGAATACATTAGTTATTATCTTAAAATTGGCACCATATGATTAAAAAGAGTTTTGATTTTTCACAGCCCGGATGTTTTTAGTATTTTACCCATGAGTAGCAGTGAAAGTTAAGAGAAATAAAACAGAAACCCTGAAGTTAACCAAAAAAAATTTGTCTGCAGCAATATTAATCATGAAATTCTGAAGTTAATAGTATTATTATTATTATTAATAATCAATCATTAATTTTGTGATTTGTTAAAAAAAAATTTTCCACATTTTTTTAAATCTACAGGTTGGGATGAAGGTTTCTGCAAAGTAAGTATTTTTTATATTTGCCTCTTTATTATACATGTACGAACAGGTTGATTTTTATATTTTGAAATTAATAAGCCTGACTTTTTTCTACTAAAGCAAAGGCATATTTCTATCTGTGGATGCAAGATAGCTTTCTTAGGCCAGCATCAGCAAGCTAATCTAATCACATTTTATGTCAATTGACTTCTTCCATATTCTTCTCATATTATGTGCTTTAAAGTCACTACTGGTACCACATAAGCTTGAGCATGCGTCTCCTAGTCTTTGTTGAACCTTTTCAGGGCGCTCTACCTAAACTACTATTACTCGCTATGGATGCATATTTGAATAGATTTTTCCTGCAGATGCACAAGGTACATAGTACTACAGGTTCTTGTGAAATGAATTCCACAGGTCCCTTTGGGTTAGGGTTAAAGGATTTGGGTTTGATTTGTCTGAGTAGGCAACTAAAAACAACATCCATATGCCTTTTTGCTCAAAACATGTCATGGGTGTAGTGCACCCACTTGCCAGGAATCAGATTCTCATAGCATGCCGGGGAAAGGGTTCAACACTTTATATTAGTAAGTTTTAAAAAATCGTGACCACACAAAAAAGTTTTTACTTTGCATAAGTCACATCATGTCACTGTATAACCATCATTACAAATTAAATGCGAAGTTTTGTTGAACTATAGTTTCTTAAACAGATATGAACACCCTGAATGGTTGTAAAATTGTGATCTCCTATCTAGTATTCTAAACACTAGTCTTCTTATATCATCAGCCTTAGCTTTGTTTATGGTTATATCAGCTAGTGCTCTAGTCTAGCCATTGAGTACCTTCAGGTTTGTCCCTATGTTCGTTATTTCTTTTTATTTAAACAGCATGTGCATACAGCACTTCTAACAATAATTATCAACCTCTCATAACATTCAAATAAAATATGAAAATATCAATGTAGGGCTAATTAGCAATTTTTAGCTCTAGTTGCATTCAAGATTCATTTTAGGGACACCCTTTCTAAAACTCAATTACTTTAAATACTGCAAGTTCTACATTCATCAGAAGCATTTATGTTTACGTAACATGGGTTTTTATACAAAATTAAAATTTCCTGAGTGTCCCAGTGCCCAGTTTTACTAGCAAAAATTTTCTTTATGGTTATGTTGGGGTGAACAAACTAAAAGTTTATAACTGGTTATAGAAGACTGATTTTATATTCATTTATTTTTAAAATATATTTTTTTGGCGAGTTTGAAGTCTAGAAAAAATTAAAAAGCAAATGTGTAAAAATCACTTGGCTTTATTTATTATCAATTGAATAATATGTAATAATGTGTGTAATGTCTATCAAAATTGAACTTTATTACTAATTTCTTTGTGTACAGCTCAGCAAAGGTGAGAAGGCTAAGTTGACCATTTCTTCCGACATGGCCTATGGACCCAGTGGAATCAGTGGTGTATATCCTTTTTATTTATCTTCTTTGCAATATATAAACTTTTTTGTACAAATAGAAAAATTATTTTTAATAATTAGCAACATTATGGTCAAATCTTGTTGGCCTTTTTTGACAACCCACTGAGTTTAAAATTAAGTTACCTTTGCTAAAAATATATTCGCACCACAGAGCAAGTGATATCAAAAGAAAGGTAAAGCTTTTTATATGAAAAATAATCTGCTTTTTGATCAAAGTCCATGCAACATCTAAGCGAATTAAATCAAGCAGGTATTTTCTTACATTATAAAAATTGTATGATATATTTATTTTAGCACATTGGATTATTGTATGATATATTTATTTTAGCACATTGGATTTTTCAAGTGGAAATTTTATACAAATCTATGAATTAGGAGAGCAGATTGGGTGGAATCTGCTCAAGATAAACCCTATTAAGTATTTAATATAACTTTTCACTTGTGGCGCCAATTGATAATTTGAATACACATTTTTAGGCTAGATCTAACTCCAAGAGGTTTCAAATTTATTTACATTTTTAGGCTAGATCTAACTCCAAAAGTCCATAAAGAAAGAGGTTTCAAGTTTATTTGGACAGTTCTTATTTATAGAGGCCATTAGTGGAAATTTTCTGAAATAAACCAGATTTCCGACACACACGAGACGGGAAGATTTGTTTCTCTACAGGAAAGAAACTATCAGTCATCTAAATCTAGATCTATATGTGGAATAATATGTTAATTTCTTTTTTAGAACCTAGATACTATATATGCACAGATATTTTAAAAAAATAGATCTATAATATTATTGCTTGGCAATGAGGGTTCCTCGTGTCTCCCAATCGCATAATTTAAGACGTCACCGACTTTGACAGAAGGGTGGCTCTCCTTGGTTAAGTTTATGACCAGTTTTTATCATATTATTTTTAAACTGATCCACATTTTGTTAGTTCATCCCTCATTCCTTCTAAGAAAGGACAATAGAAAATATGAGAAAATCTCAAGGAGATTTCAAACTTTTATCAAGACTCAAGACAGTATGGAGATTTGCATTTTATTTTAAATGGTTGTTAGACTTGGGTATTTATAACAAGAGTGAACAAGTTTCGATCCATTACCACTCTCTCTCTCTCTCTCTCTCTCTCTCTCTCTCTCTCTCTCTCTCTCTCTCTCTCTCTCTCTTTCTCATGAACACATAACAAAACGGTTGAATCTATAATTTGGTAATATTAGGTGTTATGAAGGTTATACAGCCCATTCGTTTGAGTTTTTGAATTTTTTCATCTCCCTCCTCTCTGTCTCATCCGCTATCTCTCACACCTCCATTTGTTTTCTCTCTCTCTCTCTCGGCACTTTTTTCACTCCGTTCTCTCCTGATCCATCTCCCCTATGCCCTTTCTATCTCCCTCTATTTTACATACACACTATCCCCTCCACTCTCCCTCTGTCCTCTCTTTCTTTAACCTCTTTTTTCTTATGTCTCTGTCTCTAATATCTTCTCAGAACAAATGCTGTGTGTATTTTGGGTTGATAAACGGCACCTCATGTCTATTTATGATAAAGAAGTTGCTTATATATCACTAGCAGAGGCTGTCCGGATTGATAAACTTTGAAACAGAATTTCTGTATTCACTTGCACCCATGTGGAGGTTTGCTGTGAATCTGCTCCACCGATCAGAATTCAGACACCTTTCCACACTCTTTGATGTGTCCTTATAAGTTATACAATAGGAATTTTCATGGATGTATTGAATTTTATTTATTTTATTTTCCTTAATTTCCCTCACTATCCCACCAAATGCCACTCTCATCTTTGAAGTAGAACTTTTGGATATCAAACCTTGAAGGAAATGGAGACCACTGGATATTTTTCTCCAAGCCAAATCAGCAATAGTTAACATTTGTATGGTTTTTTATTCAATGAAATTTGATGGTTTGACTGCTTTCTCTCTCTCTCTCTCTCTTTAAAAAAATTTTTTTTTAATGTTCTTTTTTGCATTATGTATTTTTTTTTTTTACATTGGAGCACTATTTCTTCACAATTTTGTAATTAAAAAAAAATCAAAAGGCATTTTTTCTTTAATGAAAAATTATTTTTTTAGCGTGGAAAACATGATTTAAAAAATGTGACATTTATGAAAGATCCTGACAACTACTACATGTTTTGACATTAAAGGTTAGTGACCGTTACAGACAGAATAAGAAAGTTCTTTTTTAGTTCCTTAATATTGGCCACACAAAAGAATGTGCAGAACGAATCTTCTGGCTTTCATTAGGTTTCCACAATAAAGTATTGTTGTTCTTTTTAGTTGAGTGTCTTTGTCATTTATTCATACTTCATTTATATGTTACAAAATCGTGGGCAACAATAACTATGTTATATAAAATGGATAGTAAGTAAAGATTTTTAAGTCTACATTGTTCTCTTTTTATGTGAGATTGTTTTAATACAGGCAACAGCTGTAAATTCTACTTGCATTGCATAATTCAATCATCTCTGAAGATGTGGACTTACATTTTCATGCCACTCCTCTCTGTCAAGGGCTATACCTTATGAAAGCCTGCTGCCTGTCTAGTCTTTTATATCATCCAATCAGTTTCTTCTTGGTCTTCATCTGCCTCTCGTATCCTCTGCTCTACTCTCCAGTTTTATAACCTGGTTTCCACAGCCTTGGAAATACAGGAATATTGTATGTCGCGGAAATCCTAAAATTTTATTGATATGACCTGAAAATTTTATGTCATGGACCTGGAATTGTACAATCTGCCAAAAATAATGATCACTGTATAACAAGTAATATTGACTTGTCAATTCATTCGCCACTTTACCAAGAAAAAATTTGAATTGCTGTAACTTAAAAAAAAAAAAAAAACTAAATTCGTGACAATTTTGAACTTTTGTTAGTCATTATATGAGGCTTAATGCCTTTTCTAAATACCTTGGGTGAAACAAGATTGCAATCATGATTAACAAAGGACTAGTGGACAAAAATGTGTGAAAATATGTAATAAAAAAAAGACATACATCTAGTTATACATGTAGTACAACATAAAAATCATACATGTACATGTACATACCAGAAAGATTCAACTAGTGCAGACGGTGGCTCTGACAAAATGATTAGGAAGTTTGAGTTAGACAAAGTGATAGAGAAATGAAAAAGGGAAGTATGTGCAACAGTTTTTTTCTCCAAGAAAAAAGATTCTAGTGAATCTGACTGAGAAAAAAAATTAATGTAGAATGATTCTAAACGTAAAACCACTAAATACTAACATCACATCAAGTATGTGCATTTTAAGATAAGATACTCTTGAGTCATGTTTGAACTTGATGGAGCAGGGCTGCCTTATGGCTTGTATAGATTTAAGAAACGCCTACCATGCAGTGCCTATCCACGCAATTGGCACTGTCTGAGTATCTGATTCTGAAGTTTGTGTTTGATGACCAACATCACAAATACCTTGTCTTGCATCAGGGGTATAGGGACAGTCCAGTTTTTAATTACTGGCTTAACTAAGCCTATCATCCAAGTATCATACCATACTTCCATTCCAAAGTTATTATTTTTTAGAATGAACATCGATGATTTATATGTTCCAAGTTCAAACTATGAAGAATGCCATTCTAATTTAATTGTAGCATCCATGATATTGATGTCCTTAGGATTCGAATTTCGATATTTCCCTTAAACCAGCCACAACACCTTCTCATGTGAAATGGGCCTTTCTAATTGGATTGGCAGAACAAAAAAGTCCATTGTTAGACAAGGATTGTAAGTAGTCTTTCTAGTTCAAACCCCATCACTGTGACAAAACTGTTCACAAGTATGTACTTACTTATAGGGACAATGTCAGTTCCGTGTTTTGCAGCACGGGCAACTATAATACTAATAGTAGGTAGTCCAAACCGGGCCGTGAACGGGATTTTCGCTGCAAAACTGTAAAAATCGGCGATCTTTACAGTGCTATAATTAATAAACTACATCACGGATCTTTAAAAAACTTGCAGGAGTTTAAAGATCTATTTCTAATCTTTCATAGTGTCTTGTTTGTTTTTGTTGATACATGTATATGTATGTGTGTTTATGTCTATACTCTAAAAACAACCCCTTTTAGCGGTTTCGGATCGGCCGCGGTAGCAAAATCCCGATCCTTAGATTGTAGCTTTGCATCAACGCTATGAATATGATCATAGATTCTAATCAGAAGGAAGGTTCAAATATCAGAAAAGTTACAATAGTGGTTAGATGATTTAGAACGTAACAAACCCTTGTGTATACTATAATAAAATCAGATTCGTCGGCTACGCATGGGGAGTCCTTAATACTAGTACATGTACTACTTACTACAAGCTATGTAATTATTCCTCATTCCCGTGGTCTTGCTGTAGTGTTAGATACATGCGGGCCGCTGACCAACCAGGTTCAGTCTTGGGTACAGGGTATCGAGCATTGGCTTGGGTGGGGCGATTCTCGTGCTTTATCCCCCCAGTGTACCAAAGACACGATTTTGTAGGTCGACTCTTCGTCCAGAGCTAACATGTGTAGCTTTATTACTAAAGACCCATAAAATAAACCCTGTTAACTACATTGTATAATACTAAAGCCTTAGCCAGTTCTTTTGAGTGTGTGTGATAATTTTTTTTCCTCAAATCGTTTTAAACTTTAGTGCAGCGAGCCACGTGCATAGATTAGAAAAATGGATCCAGTCAGGTACTATACAAGTACAATGTATAAGAATGCATATTTTCATAATTTGCGATCACATTTCTGCAATACAAACACTGGTTAGTTCTAGCTGATTATATGCTTTCAAAGCATTAATCATGCACCGAAGTGTTTGGCATTTTGAATTTGATACAAAATGCATGGTGATAATGATATATTTAGGCCTCAAAGTCAAAATAAGTTTTCCCTGAACAACAGAGCTTATTACACTTGTTAATTTTTAAGTCCATAAAAAAAAAACAATCTTTAAAACGATTCTCTCTCACTCACTCTCTCTCTCTCTCTCTCTCCTTTCTCTACTCATTCATCTTATCTTTTTTCCCTCCATGCAGCCTTACATCTTCTCTCTTTGCATCTATCTCTCTCTCTCTTTCTCTTTCTCTTTATTTCTTTCTCTCTTGGATCTATCTATCTATCTCTCCCTCGCTCCCTCTCTCTCTCTCTCTCTCTCTCTCTCTCTCTCTCTCTCTCTCTCTCTCTCTCTCTCACCCGTAGGTTTTCTTTGTCTATCTCCTTTGCTTTTTCCATTAATCATTCTTTATCTCTGTATCTTCCTTTTCTCAGCCCCCTCTCTCTTTCTCTCACTCTATAAACCTGAGGTTTTCTGTTAATCATTCCATGATTCGTTATCGTCTCATTCTTTGTCTTTCCTTCTTCCATTCCTCATGTTCTGTCTCTCTGTCTCTCTTCCACCTTCTCTATTTTGTCAAGTCTTGTTTTGTTTTGTTTGATACTCTATGTCTTTTTAGATTGGTTAGTGGTCCGGATCGACCTGTTTTGTTAACACTGACACAGCAAGACCGCGGAAATGAAGAATAGGTAGCGTATATATTATAAGGTACTCCCCAGTGGATTCCTTAGAAGGCTATCAGTAGTCTATATAAGGTCTTCCTTTGTTTAAGCCCCATTTACATTAAACGTTAATTCATCTACAAAATAAAGCGATATCAAAGAAAATATGGGAATCCCAAAAACCTCTCGATATAATTTATGTCTCAAATGTGCTAATCACCTTTGGCTGAAAAAGAAGAAGCTACTTTGGCAAATTGTATGACAAACCTAGGAACATATCTCTTCTGATACTGCACATTTTTCCAGATGTGTCCTTTATTCGAAACCTGTGTCGCTTAGATCAGCTGTATTCTATGATGAATAGTCAAGGACGGCAGAATATTAAATAGACGAAACTTACTTGTAAGGTGAAGTATAATTATGATTCTGTCGTCCTGACGTATTCATAGAATTCACCTCCCTCCCCACCACTCCCTGTGGTTATCATTATTTTTTGTTAGTAAAACTAATAGTAGTGGTAGGGATCTCTTGGGATACGATTTCCTTTTGAATATATCATGGCTGTGAACACAGCCAACTTCCTGATTTTCACAACCATCACGAGACTTCCTCATTGTGGCATACCCCTATATTTCTGCTAATGAGGTGTTTTTAGTGAAACTAAACCAACTTAATGTAGACCAACTCGTCCTCAGCCTGCCGCTCCTACTCCTCTAGTTTCTCCTCATTCAACTCATTTTCCTCCACTACTACTACTACTATTACTACTACTACTACTACTACTACTACTACTACTTATTCTCCTCTTCCTGCTCATCCACGTTAGGAGGGGGGTGGGGGGAACTCCTGATCAGGAGGTCCACGGTCCCACGATCGGCAGATTTATTTGTCCGATGTTCGTCCCCTCTAACTGGTTGGATCGGTGTCAATATAATGTGACCGGCTGAGACAAGAGTCACGGAATCCCCACACTGTCTCGTGTGTCGCAGCACATACAATTGTCAGACGTCAGTTTTGATGCCCGTCCACAATGTAGTCTATATATTGCTGGCGCTGAACATTAAGCCAACTTAACTCACTCCCCCTGCTGCACTTCATTTTATTCCTCTTCTTATAAGAATGGATGGATAGAGAATAATGACAGAGAGGATGTCAAGACTGGTAAAAAACAATCCTTGCGATAAGCCTTGCTGGACATAGTTTTACTTGTGGATAGAAACAGATAGATGGATAGAAATATAGATAAATAGACAGGTAAGTAATGGATTGATAGATAGCTAGACACACTTATCAGTAAATATCACATAACTAATTTGCCTCGTTTGCAATATTTTTTTTATCCTCTTTTATGGTCACTGGGAGAAAAAACCAAGGAGTAGTTCACTGTTGAAAAAAAAACCCAATATCACTGGTGACCTTGCTTTTTTTTGCTCTTGAGAGATCAAAAGATGATTTTCACCCACAAATGGCTTATAGTAGCATAAATACTCACTGACAGTTTAAGGTAAAGCTTGCTTAGACTTTACGAAGTGTATTTTTGCAAGGCTGCCCATCAGTCTAAGACAGACACGCAACAGCTTACTTTTTCTTTGCAGAAAATCCTTATGTCAAATTGGGTTGAAAACAGTTGGAATTTGAGGGAAACAAGAAAATTAAACCAGCACAGTGTCGAACAGGCATAAACATGCAAGTATCAATAAGGGACTGTTTTGGAATTTTTTTTGGGAAGTCTTATTAAGGCAAATACCAAATTATGACATGTCTAAGTCAGTGGAGTGCACTGTAGGTGCATAGTTTTAACTTCCACTTCAAACTCAAATCAGTTCATACCTCAACTTTGAAGGCTGTGCATTTCAACATAAAAACAATATCTCACAAAATGAAAAAGAAACACTTTCAAGTTTTCAATTTATATATATTTCAGGACAAATCTTGGCTTAATAATCTCTTGTGATCAAAGCAAGATATTACCCCTGACTAGCATACTACATGTATTTGTTTGCATTATTTACAATATTTCATTGCTGTATAAGAAATCATCATTAATATTAAATATGAACATACATGTCTTCAACAAAAAAGTTTTTATTTTCACATCTCTTAAGGAAAGACCATGATTAAGTAAGAGAAAAGCACAGTTATTTTAAGATGTTTAGATCAAAACATGACAGCGTTCTAAATATTGAAAGCATGTATAGTGACATAATCGTGATCTGGACCTAAACCTGTTCCCTCATATTTTTTGCTTCAACGTGGTACTGGTAATGAGCATTCACATGATGAATTAATTAGTGAAATATTCAGAACACAGATTTGAAAGTGCAATTGGCATATATTTAGGGCACAAAAAAGACAGAGGGAGAGAAACATTAAATGTGGGATTAGGTCTATATCACAAGTGCAGGACATTTAAATCAGCTCACAGCTCAATGCATTTGGCGACAGAAGAAATTTTCAAAAGTGAGCACCATCAGAATGCAGAACAAATTGAATGATTTCCTGAACTACCATAAATTGAGAACTTCTCATATAACCTATACAGTTATGCTTAGAACTTATAAGAAAGTACAAGTATTGATGTACACATGTGGCTTCTTAAGATGTACAGAAGCATAGATGTTGAATTGTGAAAAAAACATTAGCAAATTTAGAAATTTAATCGTTGTACATATGACTCTCACAATATGTTTATCTGAAAACCCTGAAGAGATCCCCTCCCAAAAAACAAAACAAAACAAACAACAGCAAACAAACAAAAACAACCCAGGAGGCTACATGGATTAGAAAACTTTTACACAAGCATTTATCTGATTTCAAGAACTAGAGTTCCAAATATCCTGTAGCCTTATTCAAGGTATTAATGCAATAAATGATTTGACTTCAAAAGTTCTAAAATCCAGAAATTATATTTGTTTATTACATTTATTTTGTACCGAGTTAGTAGGTATATACCTTGTAAGCTGAATCTATACCCCCATCCACACCTCTTCCTCTTAAAATACATTGGCTTAAATGACTTAGGGACATGTTATTCATTTGGACTGCATGAAATACATTTTCATAAATATACCTTGACAACAAGAAGCTAGAATAAAAAATAAAATAAAAAAAAACAGTAAGAAAGGATTCAATTATGAATCTGGAGGCCATGTAAATTTTGACAGTACGATAGAACTGAAAAACAACAAACTTGGACTCAAAGAACACCCTACATTCAACAAACAGATAAAAATTCCCGATTTTTCTTCTTCTTCGTCTCGGGTAAACTGTCTTGGAACCCCAAACTAATCTCATACAGACCTAACGTACTTGAAGTGCAAGAAAGCTTACAAAGGTGCATACCAGACACTCTAAATCTAGTTTAAAATTAGATAACCAGATATCTGACAGTTCGTCGCCAAAAAATAACACTTCTCCTTTAAATAAGCCAGGGCAAAACTTCATGTCGTGTTGTGTAGTGTAGTTAAAGTGGTGAGTCACAATGAAAAATGATTAGCAGAGAGGGAAGGAAGGAGGAGTGGCAGCTGACAGACGGCTGTCGAACAATATAGGAGATCAAAGAGTTAAATCCGTCAGTTTAAAAAGTGTTAAATATGTGTGTGTGTGGTTGGCTCAACACCATTTAGGTACAATAATGTGATGAAGGTACGCTATTGGCAGTAGTGAACCACACATGGCTTCAACGACCCATGCATCCAACGAAATATTGAAAATTAACAAGCTAGTTCAATGAGTCTGAGTTGTGCTATATATAATATATGCATGCTTTTGAAAAATTGTTTTTACAACTTTTTGAAGGTATAACATATTGAACAAAGAGATTTATTTGAAAGACACTTACTAACACAAGTCAATAGAAAATATAATACAATATCAACAAGAATATCCGCGTAAGCTCAGCTGCAAATTAGTCTATTTCATCTGACCAGTATACTATGTACTATTATGAAATAGCAAAACAACAACAAACAAAACTGCAACAAATTTGAGATGTCTCTGTTGGTAAAAAAAACAACAAAAAAACCCAAACAATGCAACAACAGAGAAATGTCCATTTCATCAATTACTTGCCTCAGATAACATTTTTTACGACTTGTAAATAATTGCCCTAAATTAGAACTATTCAATTAAATTTGTTGAGATTTTGAACATTCTATTTATAATGTGTTTGTTGCAATTGAGCTTTAAGTGGGGAAAATAAAACAAACAGCAGGATCAAAGAGCAGAAACATTTGATTCTCCCACCCCCAAAGTTGTTTTTATTTACATCAACTCTTGAATGTATGAAATTTCTCTCTAGCTTTCTGCTAATTTTAACTTTAATCTTTGGATAAAAAGATATAAAACCAATTTTTAATGTTAAAAATAAGCATGAAATAAATACATGCATGGCACTTAATGTACCATGCCTGTGACATTGATTTGAACTTGGTATACCTTAGCTCAATCACATTATAAATAAATCCTATATTTCCTAGACAATCCACATCTCCCACTAAAACCCCTCACAGCAGCTACATTCTTCACCTTTCTCTTTCAACCCTCTGAAAAATATATCTCTTAAAAGTCAGAGAATGTTTCCCTTTATATTTAATTAATTCTTTTAATATTTTGCCGTGACCAGACTTGAAAAACTTCAACCTGAGGCAACCAGGGTGAATCAGGAACGAATCGTTGATAAAAAATGTTGATCTAGAACCCTCTTAACCTGGGAAGATTACTCTTATTGATATTTTCCACGGTTACGTAAACTATTTCTGATTCTATAAATGGTGGAATTTTATGCTTCTCAAAACACTACAAATAACTTTAAAAAGTCAAAATTCCGACTTGTGCCTGATTCACCCTGGTGGCGTCGCAAATGTTGTTCTTTAGACAGAGAGCAAAAATACAAAATACTTGACACATTTACTGAATCGTAAGAACTTTTCTACATCACTCCAGACAGGCCTTAACCATAGCAAGTTCCAAATTCCTCAAGCAAAAATCTAATGTACATGTACTTGCATCTCCCTCAACAAATATACAGTAGCAAATTTTTCTTATTGTACTGGGTCAATAATTGGCCAAAGTCTCAGAGTAAAAAAAATAACTTTGATAATAAGTAATAGAAGTACACTCATTGTGAGAAAAACAACAAAAGTGCTATCACAGAGCAAAACAAATTTTATGACAGACGAAAAGCAAGCAACATGATTCAGTGTGCAGGTTGAGCAAGGATTTTGTTGTCCTTTCTGATCAATTGTCAGGGGTAAAACAGCTGACACCATCAACAAACATATTTCAGTGAAACATAATCACAGAGGTACTATTAGAAATGCCTCGTCCGAGACCATGTTATTTCCACATCAGCTGTAAACTGAGAAAGAAAGAAACATTGGAAAAGTAAGGAAAAAAGTTTTGAGAGATTGATGATAGCCAGCCATACACTGGTCACAAACAGGAGCGACGGGAAGAATATTTTGATTTCACCCAGGGTTTTCTTCGACACAGGGCCAGTCATGCCAAAAGATGAGCTTCAAGGAGGATTTGGCTGGGGTTTGAAGGACGAGGATTTCTCCTGAAGAGAAACTTTGCGGTGAGGAGGCGGCAGGCGGTCACAGGTGCGGGTGCTTCCAGACCCAGCCAGCTTAGCGGGCCCAGAGCTGACAGACTTGGGCCGGGAACTTTTCTGCTGGGCGGAGCTGGGGTGAAGTCGCTCTGGGGAAGATGTACGTCGCCGCACGGGTGAGCCAGGCTCGCAGCTTTTGGGTCGGCCCAGGGGAGCTTTGCTGGTGCCTGTGGGCGGCTTGGGGGGCTGATCACTAGTGAGGGAAGAGTGAGAGGAGCTGGCCAAGGATGAAACATGGCTACCCTTGGAGGAACCAACTGGCTTTACTGGGCAGGGAGCATGCAGAGCCTTCTTGCATGCTGGAGAAGGGTGGTGGTGGTGAGCTGGGATGGTCTGCTGGGGCTGGTTGGAGGCCCCCACCTGGTAGCTCATGGGCAGGGCCAGCGGGGACGGGCTGCGGGCAGGGGAAGAAGCTGTGGCAGCCTGGGATGACGGTGAAGGGGTGCGAGCCAGGGGGGACAGTGGAAAGTTGTGCACTGATTTGCGGCGATGTGGAGACTTGAGGCTCGACTTCTTATGTTTGACGACATGCAGTGAACTGGGTCTGCCAAAGTGAGGCGGTGCTCCTGCCGAGCCTGCAGTCACGTGAGTCGCCGGCGAGTTTGGGGCGCTGGAGCTGGGAGAGCTGGAGGTCGAGGAGCCAGCCTGGGACGAGTCGGGGGACCATGGCACTGTGATGGGTGGGGATCGCCCTAGCTTCACATGGTGAGGGTTTGCTAGAGGAGTCCCTGCCTCCCCAGAGCTGCAGGAGCGATTGAGTGGTGTGAACTGCTGTCGTCCCGGGGGAAGGTGGGGTATGTGAGTCGCCAAAGGAAATATGGGGTCAGTCTTCTTATTACTTAGCCTTCTCAATAGATTCCTTCCCTTCTTTTTGCTGTCATGGGCTGCTTTATCTCTCTCCCTTTGGTACTGTTGCTGCTGCCGTTTCTTCTGGCTGCGCCTGGCCATCTTTCCTGGGTTGCCTTTACGGCGGGATCCCTCTTTAATACTTGTTTTGTCGAGTGGCACTGCTCTAATGTTGACTATAGCACCAGAGCTGAGCAGGTGTACAACCTGTGGGTGGAGCAAGCTCTGAACACTCTCATCGTTTACATGTGTGATCAGATCCCCTGCTCGCAAACCTGCCTCAAAACTTGGGCTGTTATGTTCCACCTCCTGCAAAGATTATAGAGTCAGTTTTAAAGGATTCAGTGAATTTACCAACAGTACATTACTCATAAATTAAAACTAATGCCACTTCAAATTTTTACATTTAGAAACCTTCTATGGACTAAAGTAAATCTAAAGTTTTTTCTTCTTAACACCGAACAAACTGTTACATACTGAATAACAATCCTTCAAAAATCCTTCATCTCACCGTAACTATATGCTGCAGGGTGTACACGTCAGACTCTCCTATGTAGACTCTGATTGAGCGGAAGCTGAAGCCAAACCCTCTGGCCCCCTTCTTCAGAATGATGGGAGGTTTGAGACTGCGGGTGAGAGGTGAGGTGTCACGGTTGGGGGACCCATCACGGGAGCTTGTGCTAGAACCTCCAGGAGATGTGGCTTTGGGAGTGGTGAATTCATCTAAAATAGGGAAGGCAAGGAACACAGAAATATATTGTACAAAGATCTGACCAACAGGGAAGCGCACAGTTGTTCTTGTTCTCCAAACGTAATTACACATTTTAAAGCATCACAAAAATTTTGTACAGGGTTAACAAAATATTAGGGTTGGTATTTCGGTTTAAAGAAGTCTAAATTGGCAAGCGCTACAGGTATCAGCAAATTACATGAATAGCAATAAGTAAAACAAATTGTTATGAAGCTGAACACTACATAAAAAAAACAACAAAAATACTTCTCCAGTTCCCATTTCAGTTACAAACAATACAACATTTTTAATGTGGCTTACTCAATATCAATGACAGAAAATTGCAGCATTAAAATCAGGCCAAGCTTACCTCCAGTGGTGGTGATGAGTAAAGTGAGAGCGTTGGCAGACACTGATTTCTGCATGGGTAGTTTGCTGTCTGGTTTCATCACCTTGAGATCAGCCTTCTCCTTGCTGGCCTCCTTGCTCTCGTCAACAGGGGACAGTTCTGTGGTCAAGTATAAAAATTTGGCAGGGCTAATAGGCGTAACAAATGAAGGTGTGAGTGAGTTGGTTTATTTACATCCGACATCAGCAGCAAGGCAATACCCAAGACGGCTCCCAAGACTAATGTCAAATAAATTTTGTCTGATTGTGGGTTTCAAACCGTGGACCTGCCAATTGGTAAACCACGCTCTACCACTTGCGACAGTTCACCCCACACACATAAAAGAGTAACATGTATAGGAAGTTTAAAGAAAAATATATTCAAATCGGAGAGCTTAGAGGTCCATTCTTGAAATATACCAAAATCTAAAAAAAATCCCAGAAAAATAACGAAAGAAAAAAAAAAGGTCATATACTGTGAAAAGAAAGTTTCAGTTGATTTAGAACTACATAACTCAAGTCAGAATTTCTTTTGCACTATAAAGCAGACTGCTACAAACCCAACTTCTGTAAAATTAGTAATAACGACTCCAATAGTGTATCTTTCTCGTCATCCAATGAGCAATGAGTACAAAAAACATACATCTAAATCTAATTAACATGCAATATGATCCCCAGATATAAGAAAGAAAGCTGTTCATTCATCGTATTAACTTCAGAACAGGCAGTTTACTCCATACATTGTTAAGTCTTTCTACTGACCTGTACAACACTGCTTACTTGTATACATTTTAACTTACTACATAATGACATTCTTCTATAACTTTTACCTTTAGGACTAGTTGGTTTCTCTTCCTCTGAGGAGATGGCAAACTTGGGGATGACATTCTTGTTAATGTGAGGCTTGTTTGCTCTGGTCACCTGTGGGGAGTTGCAGGAGTCGCTGTCGGTCTGAGACGAGTCCGAGACGCTCACGTTGTCGCTGGTCCTTCTAGAAAGGTTTGGGGAATATGGTCTAATTACAAACACAACTCATCATTCCTCAGCATTGAAAAGAGTCATGTGATCATCAATTTCATTATTTTCTGTATATATAACATTTAAGTATAATTGACAAAGCAGAGATATAGCTTGCTGGAAGTTTTAAAAAAAAAGGATTTCAAGAAATTTAATTACCAATTCAGCAATATATTTCACTGATTTGACGTATCTCACACTTTTGATTGCAAAGGAATTTCAGTTAAAACAAGACACCGGGAGATATGATTTCAATTCATAATGGATCCAAACCTCAAGGGTATCTTCTGCATTTTTATATCAAATATTACAAAAGAAATTGCGCAATAATCAGTTTAAGCCACAGTTTTTAGAACAAAACGAGCTCTAACAAGTAAATAAAGTTATAAAGCATCTAGCAACTTAATCAAGCTGTGTGGCTCACCTGTCCTCGTCATCTCTGTGTCCCCTATCTCCAGACAGGCTGTCTGTTGTGTCAGACATGACGCTGTCCTTCCTGCGCAGCATCTCTGTAGAGCCCTCTGATCCCTCGGACTGGTTAGAGTCCTTACGCTCCAGGGCTCGCCGCTCTAAAACTCTGGCTCTAAAGTCATCCGCACTTGAATGGCGTCTTCTCTCCCTCAGTTCCTATAAAAAATAAATAGGCAAAAAATAAGGGCGCTTGAAAAACATTTGAATCATGTAGGTAGAAAAAGTAACATTTAAACATCAAACATTATACATTAAACATGCAGTGCAACAAAAGGTGAGCACCCAGATAAAAAGTTAATAATTAAGGTAAGGAAAATGAAAAATAGCATTAAAACACAATTTTCCCATCAAAACGCACACTTGTGTGCACTGATACCCTCTTAATCCAAGCTTTTACACTTTATAAATTTGAAAAAAATTACCAAAAATAGTGTGCACACAATGAATAGGTATTTATTGGATTAATTGGTTAGTAGGTTAATTGTGAAAAGGTTATATAATCAAATGTAATTATTTGATTATAATGGTGTGAACAGTTACATTTCTATTCAGGAAGTAAGTATATATTTCACTACTTTGAGTTTCTTCCCGTAGCACTTGGCTAAAACAAAAAAAAAAGAATTTTTTCAAACCATTGTCTCATATGACTTGTCCAGTTACATGTAAGAAAAGACTGACCAACTTTGGGATGACATTTCATTTTTTTTTAAAGAAGTTGTACTACCATTAGTACGAGAACAAATAAGAGAAGGAATTGTGCATGGATAACAAATACACCAGCTGACATACACAGATCACAACCAGAAATATTTGGTATTTAAAGTTGATAAAATCTGACCAGTCTTAAAGCGTTTAATCTTCATATTTCCTGCAAACCAGGCATGACTCCAGATATGAGAATTTTATCCAAGTTATTTGACACGAGATGCAGAACAATTTACTGGAGGTGTTTACGAGGTTTTAAAATATCCCAAGTAAAACGGGCAATAATAAATACTACGATCAGAGTTCAATCTCACATTATTTTTTATTTGTTAATGTTTCTCTTCCAACATTCAATTTTTTTGGGTGGAGGGTTTATGGTTACACCTATTAACACTGAACAAATATAGATGCACAGTTACCCAAGAGTTCTTAATAGATTTATTTTTAAAGCACACTTTGAGACTTAGAGATGTGGTTGAAACATTATTATGTTGATTCCCAAAACAGCACCATAGCGAGCCAAGGAAACACTCACACAGCCAAATCTACACAGGATATGAAACATTCAAGGTCACCAAGCTGGGTAAACAGAGATTTTAATCCCCCCAAAAAAACAACCAACCCACCTGAACATCAACTTAAAACTATGAAAAACACTGTGATACCTTATTAAACTTTTCAAGTCAGACTGTTTTAAATATTCCCCATTAATTCTATCCCTTTTTAAAAAAGATAAAGAATCAAAAAGTCATCCCATCGCTTGGATGCAAGAGAAAATATTTAATAAAAAGCAATTATTAACATACATCTAAGAAACATTTAAACTAACTCTTGAAATCATCATCAGTTTCTCGGAAACTTATGTTGTACAAGTGATGGGGATTCACAGACTGCTAGCACCAGACTAGGAAATGTCACTGGATGTAGGGGACAAGGTGGAAAAACATAGACGATTCCTCACTCTCCAATATTTTCCCTGTCGTACTTGCAGCTGATGGTTAAATTACAGATGCAAGTTACATAATTTTAGTTTTTGGTCATCTTATATTTGTCATTTCCTTTCCATCCAAAAAGAATTGAAGTGAAGTTGAAAGATGGGTGGAGCTGGTAAAAATATGGCATGGAAACATTGGTGTTTCACAAATATATGATTTTAAGGGACCATGCTCTAACAAATCTAGTTGGATTAAGGCTCTTAGCCATGCATTTAACATACAGTTAGGGTGCCCTGTTTTCTTTCATTTTCATTTATCGTTTTCTTCACTGCAAATGGAGAAATGGTGTGGATTCTACAAACATTTCTAATTAAGAGGTGAGTCTTACAATGACCATACAACATTGTGCTAAGCAGTAAGTAACACGAATGTTTTTTATTTTACATCCAATAACTTTTGAGTATTAGTCTAGAGCTTAGAGGAAACAGGTGCATCCATGGCCATGGTAGACCATACATATACTGGGGCCATCGAACAACTTTACGACGAGAACCACCGAGGACCACAGTGACAGCGAGGGGCAGTGGGAGAAGGTTATGGCAGGAGGTAGCCAGCACACTCCTTCCAGAAAAACCTCTGCCACTGCCACCTCTACCACTACTGTGCCCGTGACTGCTTCACTAGGAAGCAGTCTATACTTAGAGACCTGTGGAGGGACGCTAGCGAAAGGGCTGAGGAACGCTGTGTTTACATCTTGAATGAGCGGCTCCAACCCTCCTGCCATCCTGTGCCCGTGCCCGTGTATGCCTGGCTGGCTGTACACACGCGAGTAGCGCGGCGAGCACGAGCTGAAGCTGTGGAACAGCAGGTCTTCTCCGTCATCCTCCGTCTCTGTGTCCAGTTCATGGTTGTAGCGGTCAGTGCGGCCTGTAAAGGACAGTTTTCAGATTTGAGTTCTAAGAGTTGATATAGTCTTGTGTAAAATGATCAATTCTAATCTTCTTTTCTATTGCATTTCTCACAGAAAAGTTTTTACTGTTTAAGTAAATTGTTCAAAGAAAGTTCACATCAGTATGATTACTATGAAGTATCTGATAAATTTGAATCTTTGGGATATGAGGGGGGAATAGATCTGAAAGTGGCCATCAGAAAGAAATAATAAATTTCACTGTCTAAGACTTAGAATATTGAAAAGCAGAGATACTACCCCCTACATAAACTATAATGAACTAAATTTTTAAAATGAAAAATGTTCTCCTTCTCTGATCTAAACGTATGCGAAAGAATAATTTTCGATGAGAAATATTCAACAGTTTTAAAAAAAGAATGTCTTTATCAAAAGACATGCTACCCTCCACTTAAATACTTAATCATTACTATGAACACACCAAACTGCAGCATGAACTACAAGAAATCTCAGCCAAATCAATAAAGAATCCATCCAAAGTAATATATTATCGTACTGTCAAAGTAACTGGTGTCCTCCTCGTTGTCAAGCTGTGGCACAAACTCTGCTTTCTGTCGGAGGAGATTTTCCCAGTTGAGAGCGTGGAAGAAGATGTGTTCTTTGACCTCCTGTGCCCCAGCTGTGCCCAAACGGTGGAGAGGATCGTGTTGCAGGAGGCCCAGGATCAAATCCTTTGCGTCATCTCGCACTTGCCACTCCTCCTCGTCTGGCCACTGGATGTCCTCTGACGAAACATTTTATTCACAGAAAAGTGTAAAAACAGGACAAATACAGCCTTGGAGGAAAGGCAAATAAAAGCAGCACTTTGCAGTCTTCACTTATTATTTTACCACTTGCTGATGTCCCTGGCATTTCTTAGATATATATTGGCTAATTTGAAATAAATGGGTCCTTTTTCAATATTCATCTTGCTCCAGAAAGCTTCTTAGATTGATTTCTTTAGATTCCTTTCTTTATAATGGATGTTTCAGTTGACCCAATGGGTTTTGAGTCCCAAGGTTTGTATATGCTAGGAAACCAAAATTGTTTCACTATTCCAAAATTTCTTTTTCTCTCACCATTGACCACTTGAGAGAAAAGTTCCTCCGGTGTGTCTCCAAAGAAGGGCACACATCCTACGAGAAATTCATAGAGTATGATCCCCATCGACCACCAGTCGACAGGTTTGCCGTAGCCAGAGCGCAGGATCACCTCGGGGGCCACATACTCTGGCGTGCCAAACACCTGCTTGTCTCGGAACTGCTTACAGTCTTTGTCCAAAGCATCTTCATACAGGTTGGTTGTTACTGCCAAGAGAGATGTTTGTGAAAAAAGCAATTCTAATAGGCTTGAAGGCATGGCATTTATATATCATTTAAAATAAATTCTTATTTATGCTTTATCAAAGACCACAGGCATTTGCGTCTTATTCCATTTTGGTGATATAATAGAAGGGGTTTAAACAATGCGATATATTTCTAATTTTAAAATATGATAGTCTTCAACTTCTTGAACATATGACATGTAAAATAAAAACTATAAACTTACAGCTCATCAAACCAATTTTAGACAGTCCAAAGTCTGTCAGCTTAATATGTCCCAAAGCTGTTATAAGCAGACTGGGGAGAAGTAAAGACATAAGCAATTATTATTTCACTTTAATGTAAACAATATCACAAACAAAAAGAGAAGCTAAATGGTAGAACTGCTCGTATAATCCAATAAATCTTATTTGAAAAAATTTTTAAAATTAAAAAATTTTTTTTAGAATTATACATATAAAAAAACCCACTGATACTCTGTATTTTGTATAAAAATGAAATAATAAACAATTTTCTTCAACAAATGCAGGATTAGTGAATCAAAATATCAAATGTATTGCAGTATGAAACATCCTTATTGTGGTGCTCACTTGTCAGGTTTCAGGTCTCTATGCACAACACCATAACTGTGAAGGTACTCCAATGCCAAGACTGTTTCCGCAAAGTACATCCTTATAGAGAGATATAAAAAAAGGTTAACTAGGTAATTAAATGCCAAGACTGTTTCCGCAAAGTACATCCTAATACTATAGAGATATAAAAAATGGTTAACTAATTTTGATAAAAAATTGCTAAGTATTGTGTGGCGTTTACAACTGGAAATGATAAAATTTCTCTATAACATAATATATCTTATAATGATGTATAAATGATACTTTATAAATGGATTCAAGTTTGTACAAAAACAAAAATATACAAAACACACCTGGCCAAGTCAAATGCCAAGCATCCAACATTTTTAATGAGAGTGGCACAGTCTCCTCCTTCTACATATTCCATCACCATACAAAGATGTTTCTGTAGAAGAAAAAAAACCCAAAACAAACAAAACTAGTTAGTCAAACTAAATTGATTTTACTAAGAAGAATAACATAATGCATTTCAGGGCCATCAAAATATAATAACTTCAGGTGAAAATAAATATCTATCTTTTCACTTTCAAAGTTGTACCACCCCTTCTCCCCCAAACAAGAAAAAAAAAAAAAATAAAACAAAGCAAATAAAACACAACAACCCAGAAGTAATAATGTTATCAGTGTAGACTGTAATAAGATATTCAATTTTTGGCATCAATATGAACAGAGATACAAAGTTAAAACAAATAATCAGCTTTTAAAAAATGGAACATTCCCAAAATTTCACAAACTACTCTTCAAGCCTTCCCCCGTAAAGACTACTTTCTTACCTTTGTCTCGAAGCTGCAGTACATGGACACGACAAAAGGGTTGTCAGTGAAGGAGAGAATGTCTCTCTCCAGGAACACTTGCTCTATTTGGTTCCGTAGCACTAGGTTCTGCTTGCAGATCTTCTTCATGGCAAACCTCTGCCTCGTGTCCTTGTGACGCACCAGATACACGGCTCTGAGCACAAAAACATGAAATAATATGAGAAAAGATCAGTAAAGAGATAAAAGAAGAGACTCGTTTATGTTATGAAAAAAATACCAAATAATTTTAATGTTTTCTAAGTTGGTTACAAGTTTGATCAATTAATAACTCATTAGAGTAATAAGTAATATATAGGAAATGTTTAAATTATACATACATACATACATAACTTTTACAAGCTTAAATCTTGATATACAGCCAACATATCAAATATAATTTATGTATGACATTTTCTTTTCTTAAAAAAATTCTTAAAAACCTTTTTACATCACAAACAAGATAATATATACTAAATATTCCATATTCCTTTAGAATAAAACAACTTTCTCTCTCCTGTTAATGTACCTACTATGCCAAGTTTCACCAGATCGTCTTTGCAAAAAGGGATTTATATGCAGCAGAAGAAAAAAAAAGACTTTTTTTTTTACCACTAAAAAGTATTATCTAGAAAACTGGGCTAGTGAATAGACTCACGCATAAGCTCCATTACTGATAAGTTTGATGGTGTCGTAATCTTCCTCACACGGCTGTTTGATCTTGGTTAGAGACGCAACCTCTTGCCCCTACACACAAGCAAGACAACAGGAAAAGGAAAGAAACAGCAAATTATGAAGAAGAACAAATTCGTTATAAATAAAAAATAAAATAAAATGGCAGTTCAGTATCACACATGTTACATACCGCAAAAGGAAAAATATATAGGTAAATCGTAAGCCCACAAAGATCTCATACTTGACATGTTCAAAATTTAAAGCAATGAACAGAATTAAGTTGTATAACAAAGCTTCAGAGTGAGTCTCAACTAATCTGGTTGACAAGTGAGAAGTGAGTCATTGAAAGATTTAACTAATTTCCTTCGTTCTGTGGGTTCACCAATTTATCCTGATTTTAACATTAACAGACCTCTTGATCAGCATCCTCGTCTTTGTCCTCCTCAGTGGATAGTGATTTACTGTCTGGCATGTCGCCATGGTCAACTGGGGTGATATCTATTTGGGCAAGAATCAGGGCAGAGGAGCAAGTCAGAAGAAGGTACATTTTTTCCATGTGAGTACAGAAAAAAAGTTCAATGCTGCTTAACTGTCTTTTCAATCTCTTTCTTGAAAATTAATAAAGAACAAAATCATGCCCACACAAATAGATAAGAGAAAAAAAAGAGGATGGAAAAAGTTTTGAAACTATATAAAACCAAGAATACTTTGGAATTAAATAAAACAAAACTGATATTCCAATCTATTGTCACTGTCAATTAAAATCATATATAATTCAGAAGTAAAAATTCCACAGGAAACAAAAATAAAAGAAAAATATTTACAGTATTAAAAAAAAAAAAATTGAAGATTTGAAATTTTCTATCCTATCACATAGCATACAATACAAGTTCTCGTTAACATTATCCATTCAGTTAATCTTGGCAATTTCAAATGACTTTGAAGTGAAAATTTCCATTACACTAACATTCAGTGCATTGTTTTATGCACTTAGTATTCTATAAATATGAAGGGTTCATTTTTCATGTATTTCTTTAGCAGACAATGTTTAAATATGTAGCTTGCTGAGAATTTATATTTCTTACCAGCTAGAGGGTCGCCCGTCAGACCGAGCTTGGAAATGATGTACTGAGGAATGTCTGCCTTGATGGTCTGCTTGGCCTGGCCCTCAGCCGCTTCCAGCAGCATGTAGAACTCCTCAGGATCAAACTCCTGAGAACAATTCAGACAGGGAATATGCACACAAAGTCAAAACAGTCCAGGCAGAATGAAAGAAATAGAGGACCCTGTTTTAAAATATAAATTTTTATAATTTCAGACATGAAAAGCTTTTTTCCGTATCTTTTTAACATCACAGAAAGAACCATAACCAAATCTAATAATGTTATGACAAGAGAATCAGTTTTCTACATAACCCATTAAAAAAAAACAAGGTTCTAGCAGCCAAAGCCGCATTTAAAATAGTATGAACGTTGTTCAAAATTGGTCCTAGCACTTAATAGTGAGATGGAATAACCTTTTATAAAGCAAAACTTTTACAGGGAAAATGAATAAAAATTTTTGCAATAATTATCAACTTGAGATTAAATCCAATTTGCTATTTGCTCTTATAGACGAGTAGTATAAACAGTACTAACAAGACACTCCAAGAGGCGGAGGGGCCTTGACACGATCAGCAGCAGTTGCTTCACCAGAGGATACAAGTTCTTGTAAGCATCCATGGATCTTTCACGCGCCTGAAAACCAACATTAAAAAAAAAAAGCTTCCAATTTTAAAACTATGGAAAAGTGTTTCTTTGTGAATATTGAATCAATTTAAACGGCTTTCATAAAATAAATGTAAAAATTGAAGGTTCCAAATTTAAAAACAAGATCAATCTTAGGTTACCCAAAATTTAAACCAACATTTTTTTTATAAATTGTAATTTTCATGTTCATCTAACCTTTTGAGCCT
>RQTK01000227.1:357554-417128 GCA_003991915.1 Elysia chlorotica | reverse complement strand
CCCCCCCCAAAAAAAAAAAAAAAAAAAAAAAAAAATAACCCGGCATTTCCCTGGTCTATATACAGGGTTTCCACTTCCCTTACACTTTAGAAAATGTCTGCGTCCAGTGAAGGTTGTTTTTCTCGTATCTTTTGAGTCGTTTTTTACAGTTAGCTCTAGCAAACAAGCTAGGTCTAGGGTACAACATTTGATGGATAATTTTGATGAAATTTCAGAATTAGAAGTAGATTTGAGTGATCCATACCCAGAAAGTGATTTTGAGAATGTTTCAGATGAAGAATTTTCTAGATTTAATTATTCTTGTTCTGATGAGGACAAATTACTTGAGCCTAGACCTGGACTTAGCCCTGTTGAGGAACCCAGGTAGAGAGATGTAGTAGGCTCAGGATCTCAGGGCTCAAAAGGTTCTGTTTAAGCACTCTAACAAAAACACATTAACAAAAGAAAACAAAAGACGAAAAACAACAAAATTAAAGAACATTCAGTTCACATGATCTGAATTCCAGATTTAATGACTTACATCTTGAAGCAGCCGTTCTAAGTTGTCAAGTAATTCATAGAAGTAAGCCTTGGTGATTGTTTTCTCTGTGGACTTATTCAAACAGTCTCGAGCAAGTTCCAAAACCTGAAAGCAGCAAGGGCATGGAGACGTCAAATATGATAAGAGGAAATGCAAACTAATAGAATACATGTAAACATTTTTTTTAAACTACGATAATGCCATTGCCTGGGAAGGACAAAGTATGGGCTGGTACAAACAAAATATATAAGAAGGACAAGTCAGACATGGAAACTGCAGATACAAATGAGGAGCACAAAAATATTCACTTAAGATGTAGGGCCAGCCTGCAGAAACACTAATGAGAAATGATTGGTAAAACCTCAAAGAGTAATGTTCAATTCCTTTTTTTTTATCCTCTCGACTATAACTGGCATTCAGCAATCAGGACATCTCTATCACTTTTGTAAAATAGGGTTCCATACTCTAACTGTCGCTATCTGTCTATCTGTCCCTTCCTCTCTCTTCAGACCTGATAGTGCAGGAAGCAGAGGACAGCATCAGACTCCTGTGCCAGGTCCAGTGTGGCGTTGTTCTCGATGAAGGTCTCCAACTTCTCCTCCATCTGGGCCGTAGCCTGTGCAAGGATAAGGGATCAATGGTAAAAACGTAGTTACAACAGTATCAGAGATAAAAAGACTAAATTGCAATTCACTTTTAACAAATTGGTATGCAATTAGCAATTAACATTTCTTAAATTTTCACTATTTTTTTTAAACTTTCAAAAGTAATCAATTCTACTTCATAACTACCTACATCTTTTTTGGACATTATTGCACTTTGACTATGGAAAATAAGAAAAAAATCTTTCCCGAGAACAATAGTCGATTGAAGGAATAAAGTTTTGGGAAAAGATATGCAGAGAGAAAAATCAAATTACAAAAAATAATTTTTTTTTCGCTTTAAATTTACACTTCCAGTGTATCATGCCGTAAGCAATTCCCAGACATTCTACAGAGACAGCTTGTTTTAATGACAAAATTACCAACGAAACAAAAAAAAATGTTACTCTCCTTAACAACACACTAAAATTAAACCTGAAAAGAAATACACCCCTGGATGCAAGACTGTTGAAGCATTGAAAAAAAAAGTGAGCAGTATAACTTTCTTGGTATCTGAGACAGAGTGCCACATACATGATACATGTACAACCACTATGGATTGAAACCTACCACTTGCTTGATGCAACGTGAGCTTACCTTGGGAAACCGTTCTTTGTACACACTGTTCATCATGATGATTTCAGACTCAACGCCAGGGGACCGAGCAGGGCTACTGTTATTGGGAACATACGTGGGGGTGGGGAGGTAAAATAAACTTAGATTTTGACAAGGTTAAGTTGCAAGAATAGTGGATTGATATAAAAAAATACCCCCCCCCTCCAACCTCCCCTGTGGCCCAGTTTGTATGCTTGGAAAACAAATTATCAAAGAATTCATGAAGTAGAGAGTAAGAAACGTCTTCGGAAATCATGATATTTCCCTGGCCCGACAGCTTTGATTTGAAAGTTCAACTAACGTCATCTTCTATGTCTCCTGTCCAGAGAGAATGATTGAAAAAATGGACAGCAAAACCAAATAAAAGGAAATCAAATTACACATGGGCTTGGATAAACACATGTGACATGCGTCAAAATAGGAAGTAATGATTAACTTTGCTGGCCAAATTAATTCTCATGCCGCGATTTCTTTGTAAATTTAAATGGCATGCAGCTGAAAAACAGCAATAAAAGATCGCTGGCGGGTAAAATAACGTTGTTGAATTTATGCAACTGAAATGGGCTGGGTGGGAAACCAACAGGGACGAATTGGATCGATATAGGCTTAACTCAACATAAGACCATTAAAAAACAACAACAACAAAAAATCCCACCAATGCCAACACCATAGGCTACAATGAATTGTAAACGTGTTTGTTTGAACGAGTTAAGCGTATTCCTCTTCATACTGTAAAACTCTATTGACTGCAGAGGTAAAAAAAAAAAATATAAGATGGAGTGTAAAAACTAACTAAGCCACAGAGCAACCTAAAATAACTTGAATGAAGGATTCCAAGGAAAGCCGTTGTATTTTTCAGTTGAAAACAAATATTATTCATGCCAATTCGTGTCAAATAAAATGTGGATAAAAATGTAAACCTTAAAAAAAAAGATAACAAACATGGAATTTCGCAGGTTTTGTGTGTGTGTTTTTTTTTTTAGCAAATTCACGCAGACTTAAAACGTGGAGAGCTTTTTAAAGAACACAGCTTAAATCATTTTAGGTACCTTTTTTATATACAAATTTGGCTTGTTAAAAAAGATTTAAATATAAACATTGGAATTAACGAGTGGTAACTTTTGCTTGGAAAAAATTTTAATCGACTTGTCTGATAACCTGAAAATTGTTTTCTTTAAGAAATGGATGGTCTTAGCTTCTCTTAATATATATTTAAAGCCCGAGGGAAAAATTCTTGTTAAAACTAGTCAGAGAAGACAATTATCAGAATTAGTGGGGAAAAAGGAGAATAACTGTGTTTGATAGGGAGAGAAGAAGGGTTAGACCGGTTACATGTATGTTACGAGAAGTTGAAATAGTTTGGACTAGACTGCATAATTATAACAGGTGCCAATGTTCGATCTACAGACATTATACATAGACACCAAACTTGAGCGATACATAGTGCCATCATATGAGCAAAGTGGCACACATATGGATTATGAGGAAAACCAAACAACATGAACAAGAAGCGACAGGAAACACCCCTGTCTTTACTTCGTGTGTGTATGTGTGTGTGTGGTTTCTCAGTACACTCAGGGATTATGGTTGATAATAATTATCTATCAATTTGTAGAGTATACAAGTGAAGGCGACATCCCAACATGTCCCCTAAAGCTCCCCTTGGCTGATCTCAAAATCTTTGAAAAAGTCTAAAATCTTATCCGCCCTGAATATGATGACGTACTTTCCTAATTATTTTATTCTCCGAGGCCCCATCACTAACTCGTCTAAAACAGGAAACCTTTGAAACATTCACCCAATCACATAGAGGAAGTAGATGCACAGTGCTTGAGGCAATTTCGGACAACCTCTTGGTATTTTCTTTACTAGATCCCACAACAACACATGAATGTGCGTTGGCAGAAATAGGAATGGCATAACTTTTGATTTAAAATCTTGGGAACAATCGAGTGCTACGAACTCGTAGGCAAAACTTTAGCAGATGAGGATCTCTATAAACTGAAAAAATATGTTAAAATAAAATCGATGACTGAACAGTCTAAATCACACCACAAAAGTACCACAACATCACAGACTTTACTGGGCGAGAGTGGGCTGCAAGACTAAGTTAATAATGAGTGCAACGCTTCGTCTTTACGACAGGATACAATTCAAACCATCAAAGCCCAGAGAAACTGTTGAAAAAAGAAAGCCAATTGGATGATGGGAACAGAGACAGATACATCTAGCATACAACCAACGACATCCTTAGCCACACACACAGAAAGACTTACAAGTGTAATCTGCTCCAAGGCGATTAGAAACAGAAAGAAGAAGAAAAAGAGCGGGGTGGGGAAATAACAAGAGGTCACATTAAATACCATTTTCTATCTTCGTATTTCGCACCCAACAAATTGGACAGGGAGGAGAAAACTGCAAATTACTAGACTGAAGAAGCACCCAACACTATTATGATTATTCAACGCTATGCTCTACGTAAATTGTTGCTGTAAAACAGAAAGCGCAGCATTGATAATACCTATATTATTTACATAGTATTTTATTATTAACTCGAGTATTTCGCAGACTATTATGCTACCTTCCTTATGACTGTACGCGATTATACATTTATAAACCATGCTAGACAAATAAATTACTTTTATACAACTCGTACTTTAAACATCTTGGAAATGGTTCTTGTAACAACTGAGTTATCTTTCTTGAGACTTATTATTATTATCATCTAAGTTCATATAAAAGATGAGTCATGCCCTGAAATCCCGCGAGGTAGTCCCAACAGTAGGACGTGTTTAGTACCCACATAAGTGCTTAGGGATTAGACTTGGTTTACAGAGATATTCAAAACAATAAGAAAATATTTGGTATTTTCCTTTAGAATAATAAACGATACGAGTGGAAAAAAGCAGAATAATACATGAACTGGTTGGGAAGGAATGCTTTCAATAAAAAAAAATAAATAAAAAAAAAACAAACAAACGAAAAGTAAAAAAAATTATTTGTTTTTTACATTCTTTGAATTGGATTTCCCATTGTAAATTGGAGCCTTAACATGAATCTTAATGAAATAGAGTGGAAGAAATCTGCTCAGATGTGTGTGAAAAATTACAAGAGTAGATACAAAAATACAAGAAAAACTGACTAATATTCCAAAGGAGATGTGTCTATCTAGCTTCACAAGTATTTAAGATAACTTAAGTTACAGCCAGTAAGCAAATGTTTAAAAAAACCCACTTAAAGTAGATAGTTGTAAAATAATTCACTTTGACTGAGTATATAAGTGACGCGAGAGTTTAAAAAAATCAATGTAACTGAGTCGAAATGTAAAAGGAAGGTTGAATAGAGTTGCAGATAGACAGATAGATGAATAGATAGAGAGAGGGAGGCAGGGCAAAAGAGTTAGTCCAACGTTAGCATATTGGGAGAGAGATGGATGGGGAGAGAGAGGGGAGAGAGAGAGGGAGAGAGAGAGAGAGAGAGAGAGAGAGAGAGAGAGAGAGAGAGAGAGAGAGAGAGAGAGAGAGAGAGAGATTTTGTGTAAATCTGTATAGCTATTTTCATGCAAATCGTACTTGTTAACAAAGTAAAAGGGATTAAAAACCGGGGTGGTGGGGTGGTGTGATAATAGCCCTTCCCAGCAAGTGTAATTAATTACGTGGTATATAGGGATACATGTATGTGGGGGGATGAGGATGTGGGAAATACAAAGCAGTTAATAAAGACTGCTAGTTTTGCTGGAAAGTAGAGACGACCATAGAGTACATGAAATGATGGTTAAAGCAACGGTAAGCAGGGCCAACAACATCTTTTCTTACTCTAAAGCAAGCCATGAGAGGCTGTAAAGAAAATAAACATAACATGAGAGTCAATATAACTTTCAACTGAAGGCATGACCAAAAAAAAAATAAAACGAAACATGATTATCTTAAAAACAAACTATTTAATAGCATCCAATTTTCTTTTTCTAAAAACTTAAAATGTAAACTTTGAGGAAAAAAAGAAAAAGAAATAAATACAAGAGAAAGAAATGTTCAAATCTATGTAGATCAAAACAAGAAAACAAAGATACAAAATATTGGCTATTTTGTCTCTTAAGTACAAGTATATGGATCTAGCTCTAGTTTTCGTTCGATATGAAATAAGTCCAATTAAAAAAAAATCTACATCGCACACAATTTAAAATCATAATTTAATAAAATATGGTTCCAAGAAGAACAAAAGAAACACACAGAGATATCTGTAAATAAGTGTCTGTCTCTAGAGGGGAATGGTCTGTAACAACCTTTTTAAAAACTTTATTACTTGGTCCGATAGTACTCAGCACTAAACAGCAAGATTCAAAACTGACATTAAAATGTTCGGGCCATATAGGTGTTGGAAAAAATAAGTTTTAAATAAAATAACGTGAAGTTTGATTGGCACAAGCCCTCAAAGTTATTCTAAAACACAACAATCTACAAGGATCGTTAAACAAAGAGAGATAAATTATTAACTAGTTGAGGGAAAATATCCTTAGCCAAGCTATGTAAACTGATGACTTTTGTTTCATTTGTAAACCAGGGATAAAAGCCCAGACGTAAACTGATGGTCACAGAGCTGTTGGTGCTGCCAACATTCAAACCCATGCTTGTCCGAGAGACTACAATACACCGAACGCTTTCAGTTTGAGAACGGTGAGAAACTACCTAAAACCATAATCTAAAAAAAATGTAATGCAGGGCGCCTGCCAGCCTAATTAGAATAGCCCCTCATTGTGGTAAGATTTAACATATGTATGTACATAGAAACGATTTGAACTTTATTATGCACATTAAAGTCTTGATAAGTCTAAGTTGCACTACGGGTTAATATAGTAAGCTATGGGCCCTACACAATTCAAAAGATCAAAATAGTCTCACAAGTTGTAATAACATGTTTGAAAAAATAAAAATCAACCAAACAAAACGAACGTGCAAATAGCAGTCGTTAATTTATATAAATTGGGATAAAAGAAAGAAAAAAAGTACAATGTCTATCGCTCCTCTGACCATCAAATCATGCTCAGAATAATTTTTACTACTACAGTTAAGTGAAGGTAAACATTTCCTTTACATCATTTGTTTACGCTTTCCCCCCTCTACATATCCTTTCTTTTCTGGCTGAATGTTTATGTAAAAAGAGCGATCATACTAGTATGGACACCGAAAGAGCATCTGTAGTAGTCAGGTCAAAGTGCCCCCGTGGAAAATGATTAACAGTTTTGAATTCTCTGCACAAGATGCTGTTCGGGGGAGCTGCTCTAGTCTGGAACTTCTCGCAGTAAAATGTGTGCGTTATTGACACCTGGCCATCCAGTGAGGTTTTACTCATCTGACACGTGTAAAAGACAAATTACATGTATGTCAAATAGAGAAACTTTGAATTCAGTCGTTATCGAGCAGTGTACAAGAAGCTGGCTTCACCTGAGACTGCGGCTCAAGAGACAATTCAGTGGGACATCTCTCGTCTGAGACTTCTGAAAGGCAAAACATGTGAAATAAAGAACCTCTCTTGACCAGTGAAGAAGAGCCTGGCCTCACCTGATACTGCGGGCCAACAGGCCATTCAGTGGGGGGTCTTCTCGTCTGAGACTTAGAGGCAAATAAGTGAAATGAAGAAACTTTAAAATTCAATCGCTATTCAGTAGTATAGAAAAGAATATGAAGTGATGTAGGCCGACCTGAGACTGCGGGAGCGCGGCCGCATGTTGTGTGGGTGGAGCTCCGAGTCGTCGTGCGAGTGGCCGTGATGTTGCCCGCCCGGCCCGACACCCCCGGGGCCCATGTTCTCCGAGCTGCCGAAGTGCGACGTGAGGAAGTGCAGCTCCTCAGCCGTGGGGTGAGACGGTAGCTGGTGCAGCCGCTCCTGGGACGAGTAGCGCGACTGGGGGAACAGAGAGAGGATGGGTGTCACAGGTGACAAGTGTTCACTACATTTACAGCGCTAAAATTGGGTTGTGTTGGGTATGAGTGTCAGAGGTGTTCGTATATCGCTGACGCAAAAATAACACGTGTTGCATGCAAAAACTTTGGCATGTTGAGGTTTACTTTGGATTGCTGGTTTCTTAACGCCCAACGTCAGCAAATAGGAATTGACGTGGACGGGTCATGGGGCTCACGTCTAACAATTTGACATGCTGCCAAACATCATCAGAGCGGTGATACCAGGACCTCGGACGAAGCCGGTATTATTGTACTGATACTGACCAAATTAACAAGAAAACACACAGGAGCTTCTCAAAGAGAAGGGTGACGGATTAAAATACAATTCTATTTTTAAACTTGTCAAACTTGGCAAGGCATCTCTTGAAAACAACCGGTGTGCTGGTCATAAAGTTATTTGGACTTCCAATGTCAATCCACATTTCTTTTTGGTTTGAGAGACATTGGATATGTTTTTAGGGTAAAACTCAATAGCTAAGAGAAAAAGTTAATTTACCTTGCTGCCATAATCCTACGATATCATGAAAAGGATTAGCAATATAAAATCAGTGTACTTAATTTGAAGATGTTGACATGAGAAGTGCAACCATTGCATTAATCCAATTACAGAGGGTCCAGGAGATAAAAATGAAAGATTTAGAAAGATAGAGAAAGTGAGATGAGAGAGAGAAATAGTAGCGACATATAAAGAGAGGAAGGGATGCAATGTGTTATAGCATGCGCCATTCTAAAACAAAGGGTTGCCATCAATATGCACGTGCGCCTGTGACACGAATGTAATACTAATCACTCTGGATATTGTGAAGGCAAAAAGCTGATAGGGATCCTGATCATATCAGTGTCTAATGTAGATTCTCTCTATACAGTAATCATCCGGTCACTCGTGTGTATTTGGTTGCTGCATTATTCAAAATTAAAAAAAAAAAAGCGACCAGGGAGAAAATCTCACGAATCTCAAAGAAGTAGGTGGCGACAGAAATCACTACCCCCAATTCATAGTAGGAGCGTACGGAAGATAATAAATTATTATTTGAAATATTGAAGAGGAAGAAGATGGAGGAGGCGGAGGAGACACGGAGGAGAAGAGCAAGAAGAAATAGAAAAGAAGATGATAAAGGAGAAGGAGGGGGAGAGGGGTGAGGAGGTAAAGGAGGAGAGCAACACGAAGAAGAAGAAGAAGAAGAAGAAGAAGAAGAAGAAGAAGAAGAAGAAGAAGAAGAAGAAGAAGAAGAAGAAGAAGAAGAAGAAGAAGAAGAAGAAGAAGAAGAAGAAGAAGAAGAAGAAGAAGAAGAAGAAAAAATTGCAAGCTCGAAGCAAACGGAGAAAACATCAAAAGATTAGTACTATCACTCGACAAGCACTTATTTTCTTGTGAATAAATAATAAAGCGTTATAATCCCATAAGTACCGTCAAACACCAATCCGCCTGGGCACTTGAAAATCATTTACAATGACTGGGTTTCTCTGCTTCAAGGACATTATCTAAGGCACATTCTTTTTTACACCTAAAATACCCTTATTTTTTATATCGCATTCTGTGCGGCCTGTGGTGGGGAGGTTGCTTGTTCGATCCCAATCGTCTCAATTTAATTTTTATATTTCAACTAATATTTTTCAACCGGGGTTAGTATCAGTATAATGCGGTTCTGGCATCAGCAAGTTTTCTTTGAGTGTCACGGAATACAAATTGTCAAGACTTTAAAACTGATAAAATTCTTGGGGCTTCTCTGGGAAACAAGGAGGCGTCAAAATAGGAGAGAGAGACTTTCTCTCTTACCTAGAAAAAAAAAGAGGGTAAAATGTTTCTGGATCGTAGCCTTTGTGAATGATCAAACAGACGGCGTTGCCAAAGGCTTTAAAAGCGAAAGGGCACTGAAAGAAACATGACTGACTCTGAAAACGCATCCCTTTTCCGTGCTATAAATTGATGAGATATATTTTACAAAGCACTTCAAGAAAAATACCAATGCCAATGATTTTAGCGCTTACGCACGATAATCAAGCAAACAGTAAAGTTAAAAAACAAACAATTGCATACAACTTGTTGGGTCGCCTGCAATGCCGGCTGGCTGCGCAGCAAAAGGGTTGTTGTGGAGCTATAAAACTGCTCTATGCTGGAAGCCTCCACAACAAGGTAGATCTAAAGATTTTAACGGAATTGCTTATACCATCTCATTGCTGGGCTTTCCTCAAGGTTGTTATATTACACTATCGATCTACATTTTAAGGAAAAAGTTATAATAAACCTGCATGTGTACTAAAACTAAATACACGAGTTAAATTCAGAAAATGACATATCCAAAACACTTTCATCGAAACTCTAAACAAAAAGTTATTTTTGTTGTTTTTGAAAAAAAAAAGTATGGGGGGGCAAGAGGACTCACAGGGGAGGATATTTGACGTAAGTAACCCATTGCTCCCTGAGAAGTATAAAATACTCCCTTTGAGAATTCATACGATATTGATTGAAGCAAGACCCTTGAAACTATGTAAAGCAATATAAGCAACATTTAAAAAAAAAACAAGAGAAAAAAAGTCTTCCTGGAAGAAATTTGAAAACGAAAGACCACTCATCGAAAATAACATGGCCATCAGCCGCTGGTCCGTTGACGTCAGCCAGGCTTTGTTTGAGAGGCAAAGGAAAGAGAAGGATAAATATACTTTAACAAAGGTAGACGGGAATAGAGCAATAGTGAAAACAAGAAGACTTGAGGGTGAAAAAAGCAAGCGGCAAACAGACATTTCTGGATGGGAGATTTCCCGCTGAATCCCTCCAGCATCCAGCTTTCTAAGGAGCTTTCAAATCGACCCGCTCAGACACAATATTGGCGCTGTAACACTCCAGCCACGCTGAGAGGACTTTCATTTTCTTTCTAGAGAACATTCATCTAAGTCCGCTTTTAGAAAACCTATTGGAAAGATTCGCGAAATTCAAAAATGGAGTGCATAAAACCAAAAAAAACAACAAACAATAACCAACCAACGAAAAACAAAAAACAAAAACAACCAAAAACAACCAAAAACAAAAACAATTTTCCTCTCTTTTTTTCCTCTTTGCACAACAATGCTGAGAAGGCATAGGTCAAAAGCATTGCTACAGGTATCGGTTTCTTTTCTAGTTATTAAAACAGTGGCGCGGTTGTCAATAATACAATGATCTTAAGGCATTCAATCACATTCCATCCACTAGATCATTATTATTAGTTGCTTGCATCAACTATCGACAAAACAGACCTAAGGAGCTATTAATCATGAAGAGCTTAGGGAAAAAACAGGCTATGTCACATTTTGGACAGTATGTATAAGATTTCACTAAACTGAATTGTTTCAGCGCAAGACAATGCTTCTCTGGGCGCGCATATTTGAAATCTTCCAATTTCAAGAAAATCTTTACGTCTTGTACCAAAGTACAAAAGGGGGAAAATTTAGCTGTGAATGCATTTATAATATAACCATCTCGAACATTATGCCATATAACATCTTCGCACTATCAACATAACCAAGACTTATCAGTCTTTCCTGCACTGCTCTATCTTCTTCTCTTCCTTAGCCATCGCTCTGCAACAATTATTATCCCCCCCCCCATACACACACACACACACAAAACAACACAAACAGACAAACAAACAAAAACAACAACAACAAACCCCACACACGAGAAAAAAACAAAACAAAAAAAAAACAAAAACAAAAAAAACAGAACAAAAACAGAAAACAAACAACAGCAACAAAACAACAACAACAGCAACAAAACAACAACAACAACAGCAACAACAACAACAGCAACAACAACAACAACACAAGAGCGGCTGGTTAAACTGCAAAGAATGCGGTCATATTCTTTTCATATAATTAAAAGAAAAGGAAGAGCTGTTTGCCTTACGTGGTTACTCTTTGTAACATGGGGTTGTGTTGTGTCCACCGACTGTTCTTTTCACCAAGCAGAACAGCTTTGTGTTGACTAACGTTTTGCCCCACGATACTTAGTATTTCATTATAGATGTATCGTGCCCACGATACTAAGTATTTCATTATAGATATATCGTGCCTACGATGCTGAGTATTTCATTATACAATTGCGAAGATAAACTAACGAAAAAAACAACAATAACCTTTAAAGGGCACCAATGGCTAAATGTAGAACTGATCTAGACCAAACGGTACAACACGTTCTGCTTTCATGAGTTGTGCAATACCCGAAAGTTTTCAGTTAAACCGCTTCTCACTGCGTCGCCTATACGACCTTAATAATTGAGGGTGGCATTGGAATTCCCATAATTTAAGGTTTTGGTGTCATAGAAATAAAATATGTTGCTGGAAATCAATGGCAATATTAGCCTTTCCATGAAAGGTTTAATGTAAAAAAAATACTCAACTATCCGCACTGCTGGTATTGGCATTTCGATGAACGCTTGAAAGTTGGATTGTGCATGTGAGATAAGCTGAGTAACAGTAATAAAGAGTAGCCACTTAGATTTGTACAAATTGTCAAGAAAGCATCATCGGCACGTTAGGCGATGGGCGATGAAACAACGCGCCTGTTGATATTCCAGAAAGGAATTCACCATACCCTTCTTTTAACACAAACGATTCGGAAAAGATCTAACTCACAGTGAGCACATGAACGAAACAACGAAATAAGGGTATCTGTGAATGTGAGGTGTCGATTTACCTTTCATCCTCTTCTAAACCGTACACCTCCCTACCACTCTTAACTCCGTTCATTTGGTATATTTACACTGACACGTTGGGAGTTTTATATCTTCCCCTCTAACAAAATATAGAAAAAGATGGGATTAAAAAAAAATCAAACAAGGAAAGGCCCGTGTTAATACATGTATCAAGGAAAACTAATTTACAGCATTATTCCTTTTAAAAAGTGGAAAAAAAAATTTTTTTTTTAACTTTACAATGCTTATCAGAAACACTTCCCGTGCTTTCACACATGAAATTATTTATGATATCTACTAATTCTGTCTATTACAAGATTCTAGTATTAATCCTCACTGCTAACGAGATATCGATCGGCCGCACACGAGGCAAGCTTATGATAGTAGCATCCTGGGAGCGGCGTAGGATGCGTGCCAGTAGTTCCATGCTTAACAGTTCTTATGGAAGCGATTCCATCTGCCGGATTACTCTAAGCCGTGCTGGTGAACAGTTTGCTGCTCGGGACAGACAGGAACTCCATTAGGAGAGAAATCACATTAGTCTCTTCCTTCGCATTTTATATTGACGAAAGGCAAATTTGGAAACTATGTTGATGTAAAGATTAGTTGGTCGCCATTAAAAGTAAGCAAAAATGATGATGCGTGGGTGAGGAAGAGGCAGTCATAAAACATCCAAACTTACAAGATCAAGGAAAATGTTAAACGTGAGCAGAAAGTTTACTTAAATCAAGGTAAACGCACGACGAAATTGGCCTGAATGGGTCGAAAATTAGAAAAATACTTAAGTGACTGTCATTTATATTATTGAAAACAATGGCTGTAGTATTCACAACAACCGCTGCTTGGGATACCAGCCCGGGCCATCGATTACAAACAGAATGTCATCATCAGCCAAAACAAATTTATAAGCAACTTTGCGGCAGAATGGAGACTGACGTTTGTCAGAGACAATTAGAAGCAAAACCATTGTGTACACGCATCTTTTTCCGCTGCCCTTCAGAAAAAAAAGGCGATGTGGAAAGAAAAAAAAAAGAAATTAAAGAAATACTTTTCCCAGGCCAGAGAGGAAGGCGCCTGCAGGCAGACAGAACAAACAGACCCCGGGCGAGTAGAAAGTTTCCACCGCTAAGCGTGTGTCGATGTTTGTGGAGATTCAATGGTTATTGAAACATTCAATCTTCTACTGAGACAACATGAAGAGCACTAGACGCAACAGCAGCAGTAACAAAATATTGTGCTGAGGATTCTACAGGCCAGAGTAAACCTTTTTCTGAGGACCTAGGGAGGCAAAGTAAATATTCATGGATGAAATACTTCAAGTGCTTAACGTTTTCTTCAATCCATATACAAAGATTTAATTGAAAAAAAATCTATATATCCGCTGCATGTCTCTGGTGGAATTAAAAATTTTTAAAATTGGTTAGCATCATTTGATACAGATCGTATGAACAGTATCATATCTTTGACACATTTATTGCTAACTAACAACATGATTGTGTAGCAGTAAAAACGATCCTCCAAAGCTCAGTACACGAAGGACTCTGACACACCTGTTTTATCATATGTTCTCACGTCTGACAGATATGTATGTAGAGAGAGAGAGAGAGAGAGAGAGAGAGAGAGAGAGAGAGAGAGAGAGAGAGAGAGAGAGAGAGAGAGCATCATTGAGTTAAAGACAACTATCAAACAAAAAAACTAGTCGAAATATTCAATGGATTAAACGGGAGCCTATTAAATATACAAATTACTTTGTAGAGCACCTTTGCTTTAAAATAGTCTGCTTTGTCTCTTTGAGGTTAAATAAGCGTCGAGCGCAGTTTCAAGTTTATATGTATAATTGAAAGAAATCCTGCAGCCTTATAGGGTTCAAACAGGTAACCAACAGAACTAGTATAAAAAGCCTTAAAAATACAGAACTGATGAAGACGATACACAAGTGTCCTCTGAAGCCCTCCACTAGACACAATTACTGGGCAAGGGGGGAAAACACAGTAATGACAAACAACAATGGTAGACGAGACTATTGATCGGCTCACTGTGTCACGTCCTTTCTGCTCTTACTTGGCCAACTCCCGCCAACTATTTATCCTAGTCCTATGCGCTATTTTCTCCAAATTCAATTTATCCCTGTCTCATTCCAGTTCCTCGCGGGTTTCCGTCCCGTGTCAGACACCTTCCGGCTGCCCGATCCTCTCGCCCGCTGCTAGGGCTGGACAAATCTGGACCGCGGTCAGCTTTAATGATTATTTTACACCTTACAGTAAAACTTTAAACGTATTCTTTCTACACCGTATTGGAGGAAGCGCGGTGGTCACTTTTTTGCCGCCATCGATTATAGACTGAACTGTGCACGAGTAGAGAGTTGTACCACTAGTCCGCTAGTCAGTCCAGCTAAAGCCCCCAGTGCTTGCTCGCTGGCCACGGTAACAGTTCCACACCCCCTTTAGGAAGATTAGACTTCGCTTAATGAGCTACATCTCTAGGGGGAGAGGGCACGATCCTAATGCTTGTTAGCCAGAAGCTTTTTCCAGCTGACTCCATATTGTAGAGTCAGAACGGTAGCTAAGGGGATTACAGATATAGAGAATAAAATAGAGAGTTGAAGAGAGGAAGAGAGGGAGAGATAGGGAGAGACAGGGAAAGACAGAGAGAGAGAGAGAGAGAGAGAGAGAGAGAGAGAGAGAGAGAGACATAATACGCTCAAATAAACCTATGGAAATTCTAAGAGACAAAGTAGTGGGAAAATACACTATATGGAACATCCTCTTTTTACAAACTTGCATTGATAAATCGAACAAGTTAGTAGGTTATCAAAACGAATGCTTGCATTAACATTAGAACCGGCAACAAACCTGGACATTTTCATTAGTCTGACTATAACCATTAAACAGCCATAAACTTTCGGAGACTATGACTAGACCGTAGACGTCAGAAGAGCTGACTCTTAAACTCACTATATTGCGAACCATAAATGAAGATTACGTGGGTGAAAACCGCTATTCTACACTTCAATTAAAATGGAAGGTTTCCGAATTACTGGGTTAAGACAGCACTTCCTTACTTGTAAAAAAAAAAAAAACTATGCTTGTTTTCAAATTATCCTACCCCATATAGATGTTTTTGTTTTTATGGCACGTCAGAGACACTATACCATTAACGCATTCCTAATTCGTCAGTGCAACCTCAAAATGCCAACAAGAAATAATTCTAAAACGAAAGATCCAAGGCAACACAAACCTAACAACAGTAAATCACCTAGTCATAGTTCTATACGTACACTTTTATCCAGAACGAGAAATGAGTAAATGAGCATGAGCGGCGCATGCCGAACTTACCGACACATTGGAACTGCCGGGAGTGTTGGTGCCATACCCTGACGACGGAATGGAAGCAAAGGACCAGCGTCGCCCATCGCACCTGCAGGGGGAAGGTGGCAGGCATGAGGAAACCAGTCAGGAAATCAGCACCATCATCATTACACATTGTCATCACCAGATAGCGGCATGTTCATACAGAGACTTAGTAAAATGATGAATCGATAAACACGAGCGGGAATAGAAACTATAATACTTTGAACATTATGAATGAAACTAATAATCGTATTTAAAGAGTTAAATATCTAAATAGCAATCCCTAAAAATATGCAGTGAGCCTTGCAAATAATGAAACTGATTTGGAAGCGATGTATCTTTATTAAGATTCGTTACATAAAACATGCACTGAATAAGCTCAACTTTAGGATGTAAACATATTCGCTGCGGAATTCCTTTTTAGAATACATTAGTAAGATTTGGCTGAAGAGAGCAGGTTAACAAAACAACAGCAATCTCAAACAACCTTGTATGGCCAAAGGGTCAATTGATTATTTTTGTTGTTGATATCCGATAACTACTTTGTAAAAACCTAACAGCCTTGAAACAAGAAATGTCAATAAAAGGATGATGCGAGGCCAGGCTCACGATTGTTATTAGAACTTCAGTAGGCAGCCCACAACGCAATTACGCTGAGAGGGAATCCCGAGCAAGGATACTCAAACTCTCTCCATTACACAACAAATATCATGTGACGTTAAACGTTCGTATATAAAATAAACCCAAATTACGTGTATCCCTTATATCCTTGGTTAAGATTGCATCAAACTGCTGGGGTAACTGGCATAACTAATAATAATATATTATTTAACTAATAAAGCGTATAGAGATCTTTTGATTTCTCTCGTTCACTAAGCGAACACAATTTTACATCGACACATACCCTCTTCTATTTAAAAAAAATTAATTTTCGCCTTAACCTTAAATTATTTTTGTGGTTAAGTCCTCAAAATCAACAACAAGCAAAGCGGCTGGAGTGAACCAAACCAAAACAATTCATTCCGCCATGTCAGTGGTACCCATGAGCTTTGCCGCTAGCCAGTGCACGGAGGTGCCGGGCAATACTCACTTCCTGATGGCCTGAAACGCGAAGTGTCCGTGCTGGTTCGGGGACAGGTTCCTGGGACTCTCGTGGGGTGAGCCTGAAACACAGAAAAACAAAGCCAAGGGTCAGCAAACTTAATTGACATCTACGATATCGTGAAAACCAGAAATATAAGGCGATTTTTTCGCTGTACTTTGTGAGCAGAACAAATGACAAACAATAGAGAGTCGAACACGATCGGAAAGTGTACTTAGTATGTTGTACTAAGATTCGAGCTAAGTTTTTAATCGTCTACACAACCAGTCACTCTTTTCATTTGAAAAAAAAAGTAATTTAAAGCACAAAATATAAAACCGTTTAACATTTATAATCTGACAGGGCAAATAACCATCGCCACGGTCTGCGAATATGTGGCAGAGTTACGATGAGTGTACTTTGTTTTTTCCCTGAGTTTTGGAGTGTTCCAGCAGTGACCTCCAAACGTAAGGACAAGTACTATGTATTCTAATTATTCAACGTAACGAGCTTAGCAAAAGTTTAAAACAAAAACATCAGTCTTTTTGCCACAGTTTCGTACAATGCTACATGTTATCATATTCAGGGATTTAGTTTGCAAAGTGTGCAAGAATAATGACCTCCCTCCCATTTCTTTCCACGCCATAAAGTGTCTCTGATAAAAAGCATATTTACTGTCAGGGCATGGATATAATTCAATGCTTAGCTTTCATAACAGAATTTCGGGGTTTTTTTTACATTCGGGGGAAGAGTAAGATTAAAAGTTCCTGGTAACTAAGAGATCAACTGATTTCAAACTATGCAGCGTTTACACTATCAAACACGTACGTTAAAAAAACAACTAAATCGAGCAAAAATGGCAAGAGCCTTCGTAATAAACGCAGAAGCAACTTTAAAATTTAGAGGAAAACGAAGTTGAAGGTATAAAACGAATTCATAACTCTATAAACTTATTTAACAAACAAATCTCAGTTGATACACACCGAGAACTCTTCTCGAGGCTTGTAACGAATAGCCAATGCCACGATTGTTACAATGAGGGCAGTTCGTTATTCGGTGGCGTTTTGGTAATTAAGCATTTTTATGTCTTTTACAAGACCAAGGGCACGAGCGTATCGATCTTATCATGAGCACTTTATACATACAGTAGGAGCTAGAAAACCCACACAAGGTAAATGCCTTTCTAAAATTATGCATGTCGTCCTCTATCTGAAATACATGTTCCATTTTAAGAGTCGTTAGTATAACTACGCGACAGGTGTAATTATTCCCCTCATTCCACTCAGGTTAAAAATCACGCTCGCTGAAAGGTGCTTCAAATTATTTAATCAATAAAACATCCTACTGCGCACTATCATTTTGCCCGTTCACCAAAGGAACATGATTTGTTTAGCAACCAATTTTTAAATCTAGTTTTCTTTAAAAAATCAGAACATTTGCAAAGAAAACTACAGAGGGGAAAGAGATAGAGTTGGGTTTGTTTCTATGGCACGTCACCACAGTAGCGGCTATATTGTGTCCATGGTGTGCTAAGAAGTTAACACATTACACTAACAGCAACAGTGACTCCTTAATCTATGAGTGGTAAAGGCATAAAAATCGTACATAAAAAGGTTGGTTAGAAGTAAGGGTATGTACCGTATGTAAAGAAATAAATGATAATTTATTATTTAATAGTAAAGAATCTAGCCATTGCTCCTCATAAAAACATCTGTTTTTTTTTTTAAAACAATAAACAAAACAACAACAACAAACAACAACAATTAACTGAAGATGTTATATTCTTCTTCTTCTTCTTCTTCTTCTTCTTCTTCTTCTTCTTCTTATTATTATTATTATTATTATTATTATCACTAACTCTACTTATTTTTTTTAAGGGGGGAGGGGGGCGCTGTATTACAAACTCTAATTTAAAGCACGCACACACCGGCACACAGACACACACACACAGACACAAAACAATGTGTTAAGACGATTGCAAAGCCACTTTTGTAGTATTAACTTTAGTACTTTGGTTTTTTAGTAAGATAACTTTGAGAATTAAAGAAAAAGGTATTGGGAAGAGGGGATGTCTGCGGTCGCTGACGCTACGGACAATTTCATTATTATAAAACAGATGGGAAATTTATGTTGAAAATGAAAACTAAATCCATGTACAAGTATGAATTGAACAAACACTTCTGGTCAGACAAACGTCTTGACTTGACAAAAAGGTTCATAGTGGCTTGCTACACATTATAAAATCGTTGAACAATAACATTACGTAGCTCCGTATTCATGACTGTGATTATTTAATATTACAGTCTCTTTCTCTTGGAAGGCAACTTTGATTTAAAAAAATAAATAAAAATAAAACGCCTCACTTTTTATGCCGCATATAAGGTTACTTGATGTTGTGACACAATCAGGGCCCTTAGTTACTCTTCCACAAAAACGACGAACAGATTTTGCCGATTCTTTGCTCCAAACAGCAAAATACATAATTACATAAAGGGGTTCGTAGAAAGAAAGCTAGATAGATAGATAGATAGATAGATAGATAGATAGATAGAAATAGGAATAAGCAAACAAGGTAACAAAGAAAGGTGGGCTAACGACAAATAATGCAAAAGTGCCAAAATCAAGAAATGCCGCAATCTACTTTGCCGAGGCAAGCAATACTGATCTGATTTGATTCTGATACGCCCACGCGCAAGACAAAAGCGTCATCGTGAGGACCAGTGGGATGCTTTAGCAACTCAATCTGAGCCTGGGCTACTTAGGGGAGACTTAGGGGACGTTCAAGTATTAACATTTATAGAAACCAAAGCCAAAACTACCGTAGGATGAGTGTCTGACTTCTTTACCTTCTCTTTCATCTCCGTCCGTCTTGTCTGGCCGCACGACGAACGAAATCCGCAAAAAGAGCAGAGAAGATGAGAGTGACCAAGATAAATCAATATAGGGTTAAAGGTAATCAGTTGAACATTTGCAGCAATGACACAATCATTATGTTTTATATTTCAAAAATAAAATGAAAAAGAAAAAAATAACGCGTTGTTTACTCGGTTTACACAGGGCACTTTTCATATTTACAAGAAATATTACTAAATATACAATGCAAAGAGGTTGGAAGACAATAAGAAAATGCCACAAAGCAATGCAGTTGCGTTTGTCTTTACCGCATATTGTGCAAAATATTAGACACTTTTAAAGAGACCATAAATGTTAAATCCAAAATTGGTCAGGGGAAATTACTCTTTGGTCGAGAAAGCAAACTTCAAAACATTGCTGATTCTGGAGATCGAAGTTTAATGGTATGCATTGAAAGGTTGTACAGAGAAAAAGAAAGAAATATACTCAGAGAGATAGATAGACAAAGAGATAGACAGAGAATTGGAGAGAGAGAGAGAGAGAGAGAGAGAGAGAGAGAGAGAGAGAGAGAGAGAGAGAGAGAGAGAGAGAGAGAGAGAGAGAGAGAGAGAGAAAGAGGGATGGAAAAGGGAGGGGGAAGAGAATGAGATAGGAGATTATAAAATACATACATACATACATACATATAGAGATAGACGTATAAATAAATAATTAAAGAGCAAGAGAGAGACACAAAGAGAGAGAGAGAGAGAGAGAGAGAGAGAGAGAGAGAGAGAGAGAGAGAGAGAGTGAGAGAGAGAGAGAGAGAGAGAGAGAGAGAGAGAGAGAGAGAGAGAGAGAGAGAGAGAGAGAGAGCACAAAAGACTTTCCCAACGAATTACCTTCACAAACCGATATGGTAAGAAGGGGTAGTTTGTCCGAGACAGGGCTACAAATTAACTGAGGCTCCATCATAGCGGCTCCTAGGTCAATAAAGTCAGTCACGAGTAGCAAGGAAACGCTTTGTATACCACCAAATTCATTGAATCATACAACTTTTTTTTTAGGTATTACACATCCGCGTAATACTATTAGGGATTGTTATTCCATTAGGGATCACTACTTTCAGCTGCACTTAACTTATTAACACGCGTCAGAATATCCGGAGGTCCACGTAGTCTGTAGACAGTAAAGTCACTGTAAAAAGGTCTCCTCTCCAACGAGCCAATTACTACCACCTAATCCAACTCACTGTAATATTCAAAGCATAAATACCATCAAGTAGCAAATTGCTAGTGGAACACACTAATGAAATAATCGGCGGGTTAATGCCAAAATACCGGTGGCCTTTCAAAACTAGTTGAAAGGATTCGTTTTCACGATTACTGTTATGTTTACCGTTCCAGAAAAAATTGTATCTTAAACAATAATGATAAAATATACTGTGACAGAGCAACAATGCTTCATTTATAGCTAAAGAATATAAAAGAACGTAACACTGGTCGGAAAAGGTATCCAGACACACTCTAATAATCCCCAAGAGAACTATCAACTGGGCTAATACTCATCGAGAAATGGAAATGAATCTTCGCACAAAGAGAATCTTTAACAGGTCCAGGCCTCTTGCCACAAAAGCATCAAAAGTCGTGTCGGCTGGAGCAAGAAAATCTGCATCATTTCTAGGGACTCGTAGCCACCGACACAGAAGAAAAAAAGCAGTGGGCAGGCTGGCTCTTGTTTTGAAAAACAATATCAATATTTTGATATCCTTTAACAATCATTAGCACCAGCTTGCTTTCTGTGTGGCCCTGTAACATATTTTTTTTACAAAAAGTATTTCTGAGCCCACACGCAAATCCAATCTGTAGAGAGGAATATCCGAGCGACATGGCTAATCAAATAAGACTGTATGAAGTTAAGTATCAGTCTTCCACAACGTCTGACTACCTAGCTATAAACGCAGCCTCTCTAAGATGCACATCCAGAATGATAGTACGTGAAAAGTTGTATGATATTCCCCCTTACGATAATTGTAGGTGAGAGAGGCAGTGGTAGGGAAACTAAACAGTTTCCAATCGATTAGTAACTCCTCAGGGTATCTTTTGAAAAGAAAGCTAGCGTTGTGCCGCCTACAAAGTTCTTAGCCAGGGCATTGATAATGCTTATTCAGAATCAAAACATCGTGCGCCATTTTACTCACGCCAAATCTATTGCAACGCCTTAAATGTCACTCTTTTTAAAGACTGCAGCTTTGCCGATGGTATTTGCGTGTTACTTCCACAGCAACCACACCCTTCGATCGTAGCGGGAGCTTCCAAACAGCACCAGCCCTGCTTAATTCGCAGCCAGTTGTTTCTTTCGACTTTATTTCAAGGCATGTTGTGCCTACGTAAAGTATATGTAGAGAGATTAATAAAACACTGTAACTTAGGGTTATTTAGACTGACAGCAGCAAACCAAGACGATCGAGTAAGGGGTAATAACATAAAGGTCATACACTGCTTGTTCCAAAGAACATATATGTATCAATACAAATGAAATCGGCACGTGACACTCAGCCAATGACAAAAAGAGCACACGTGGCGAAAAAAAATCACAAAAGTAATCACAGTGTGAGGAATCGGAGGTTATAATCCAACGATAAGTATTTTTGGTCTGATTCCAGTGAGAAACAATGAAAAACGTGCTTGACAACTGCGAAATTCACCGAGTCCCAGCTGATCACTAGTATTTTCCACCTATCGTCTGGAGATCTATGCGATGGACCGGGTGGGACTGGGTCAAAGCTGGGCTCTCGATATTACTTGCTTCAACCGGGAAGGCAACGCTTGTTAGTTCCGCCCAAGGCAAAATAAAAATAGGCTCCAGAGATTTCGGTTTATGTGTTTCTTAAGTTCTTGTTGATACTGAAACTCTCCTCTTACTCATTCTATTTTGCTTACAACCGCTGTACCCCCCCCCCCCTTTTTCATGGAAACAAGGCAAAAGGAAAGTCATATTCACAAAAAGAAAGGAATTAGGGTGTCATATATTTCAGACTTCATTTTACTCTTATAAAACCTATGTCATGATTACATTACGCACAATCTAAATAGAAATAGAAGCCACCACCAAAACCATATCGCGAGGCTATCCAGAGCCACATATTTCCAATCACAAGCACTTCTACTATATTTTTTTTTTTTTTGGCGAGATGCGGAACCAACACTCCACTGAGTGCGAGAAAACAGCCCACAGACATCTTTAAGGGGAGAAAGTTGCGCTTAGGAACCCACCTTCCTAAATACTAATAATAACAAGAACAAAAGGACAAAAAAATCTCCACGAATAAATCTTAATCCTTAACCCCCCCCCCCCCCCCCCCCCTCCCCACCGTTTCCTCTTGTCAATGTCCCCACACACACACACTCGCGNTTTCTCATTTTATAACGGTTCGTTTTAAGTGCTATGCTATTCCCAGCACGTAAAGCGATGACGCCAATTTCCATCAAGATCAATAACATAATCAACAACAACAACAACAACAAAAACAACAACAACAACAACAACAACAACAACAACAACAGCAACAACAACATCAACAACAACAACAACAACAACAACAACAACTACAACAACAACAACAGCAACAGCAACAACGACAAAAAATGAAGGAAAAAAAATCAAATTAAGGTGAATATTAATTTTTGATAGACCATCTAGATGAAATTAAAATCCAGAAAAATACCTTTTTGTAATTTATTTGTCTGTAACAAGCAAATCAATGTGTCAATTGTTTCTCCGATTCCACGTATAGAAATTATGCACAATAATATAAAAGAATGGAAAAAGATCAACAGACCTATTGTCTACACGCGCCAATAAAGGAGTCGTCATGGAAAAAAAATCGACCAACAATAATGATTTTACTACAGAAGAAAACTAGTTTGCACTCTTTTGAAACTAAATTTCAAATACAAACTAGAAAGTGTAAATAAAACAGTAAAAGAAAACTATTAGGAGAAAATCGATGCTGACTGTCGTTCGGCTTCTCAGGCTGTTGTGCTTGGAATAAAGATTGAACGACTTGCTGCAAAAGGGAAGAAAATCTTTTCAAATTTAGCTGAATAGCCAACCCACTTTCACGGTGGTTTCTTAAAACGCTGGTGAGCATAATACAATGTTAAAAACTGTTTTGTGTAACAAAAGTTAACCAAGACTAGAGCTCTGTTTTGCGAGACAAATGTCAAATATAAAGTAAGAGCTACGTAACAAACAATTCCAGTCCGGCATTGGTTAAAAAAAAATCGGCCCTAAGATCGCGGAGAAACCGAAAATAACGTATTTGATTATCTTGAGGCGTTGGGAGAAGAGTACAGCAAGGAGAATATAGCTCTCTAACATAACAGTTCGTCGGGCATTTCAAACTCATATGTATGATATTAACAGATAATGTACAATGATAAGCCAGGCATAGAAAACAGTTGAATACAATTAAGGGTGGGGGAAAGACAAGTAAAAGTGAAAATATTGTTAGATAAATAGATTCAGAGAGCCAGAGTGACATACAGAGAAGAGAGAAAGAGAGAGACAGGGAGACAGAAAAAGACAGAAAGAGAGAGAGAGGCAGAGTGAGAGTGCAAGAAAGGGCGAGAGAGACAGGGAGACTCAGGGGGAGAGGTGCTGTCACCATCAGGTTTCTAAATCCAATAGCCGTTAATAACTGTAATAAGCCTAAGGACCCCTGCAGTCTCCGGCGTCTTTTATCTGTCACTTGGGCTCCCTTATCTCCCCTGGCCCTAATGTCGCTCCTGCGGACGCCATGATGCGCAGCAAACCACAAGGCTTATCTAAAGATACCATATTGGGTAACATTCTAATTTCCTTAAAATTGCCGTCAGTCTCAGTTATCGATGATTTCCATCTCCACGGAACGCGTGCCGAGCAAGAGGGGGTGAGCAGGCTCTATGGCCTCGTTTTGACGTCATGACTTACATTAAAGGGGAGCAAAGTAACATTCTGTCACGACGTTTCCTGTTTTAAAGATCTTTAAAGTCCCTCAACAGGAGGCCGCCGGAGTCGAGGAGGTGATCATAGTACCGTTAGAAGCCTGAGTGAAGTTATTTTCGATCTAACAATCAAAGTGACGAGTATTTCTGGATTATTTTTAATAGATATAAAAGTCATATTGAAAAGAAAATGACGCATTGACTTGGTGAAGAATACTAAATAAACAAAACAATTCCTAGTTAGAGCAGCCTTTTTAGCCATCATATTTTTCTTTATTTCGTACACTGCAACGCCCTTCTCTTTCTCTTTCTCTCTCTCTCTCTCTCTCTCTCTCTCTCTCTCTCTCTCTCACACACACACACACACACACATACATTTTGAGTGTCCTCTCAAATGAATATGAGATTAAAAAAAAGGATATGAAGTAAGTTTTGCAATGATACGCGCATGTTTGATGAAGAAGTAATTTAATAATAATAATAATGATAATAATAATAATAATAATAATAATAATAATAATAATAATAACAATAAAAAAATGAGCTGCAATTATTATAGAACAAAGCCTTGAACGAAGATCTGATCTATTACAAACAAAGCCAATAAATTTCTTATGACCAGGTAAACGTTGACTGCTATGAAATAGTGTAAAGAAGCTACGAAAGGGTCGAACCGGGATGCTGACAGATTATAATTAATAATAATAAATAATAAATTACATTTATTTAGCGCTTTCCATTTCCAGAACATAAGAAGAAATGTAGACGTAAATAGTATGCAGCAATTAGTTTCAGAACAACTGTAATGTGGTGTTGTGGAACGCAACCCCTCCTCTCCCCCAGAAAAATAAACAAATTAAAAGTAAATGATAGATTTCAGTATCTCTCTCTCTCTCTCTCTCTCTCTCTCTCTCTCTCTCTCTCTCTCTCTCTCTCTCTGGGGGGAGGGGGGCGGGGGCCTATGGTAGAACATCGACTTCCGACGCAAAGGGTCCATGGTTCGAGCCCTATCGATTTCGGACCCTTATGGTTGGGCCAGTGTCAGTGTAATGTGACCAGCTGAGACAGAAGTCTTGGTATCCCCGCCCTGTCTCATGTGTGGCAGCACATAAAATTGGCAGACAATCAGTCTTGGAGCCCGTCCACAATATAGCATACATAGTGCTGATCTTGGACGTTAAACTCAACTCTCTCTTTCATGAGTTTTTGGTTATTTACTGAAAACAACCGTTCTCGTCAAAGACACACATAAAAAATAAAATAAAAAAGGACAAGAAATACATGAACTAATCAAAACAAAACAAAACACCCAAAGAAATGGTAAGAAATTTTTCAAACAGGGAAAACTTGGAAAAATCTACACCCTTCGCAATTATTTGTAGCCCAGAGACGGATACCAGGTTAAGCTTGAGATCTAACACAACTGGTTCTTCGCAACCTATTTCGGTTTAAAAACAAAAACTTATGGGAAAATAAAGGCTTATTCATAATTATTTCTACGCAGACGCGTCTGGTTTTGTGAAACGTTTGCCAAATAAAACTCGGTTGCCTCTGCGACATCGATTGGAACCATGAGGGTCCCGACAAGAAGGGAGATAATGGAGCCGAAGTGGGCGGGTGGACACTGATTGACGGATGTACAGCCTGAGTCAGGCACGGGGACACGCTGAGAGCCGACCAACACAAACTGCTTCCTCCGACCGGAAGGCTCCAATTTGGACCGCATAGTCGCTACAAAGGGGAGATGGCTCGCCCTCACCACGGACAGGACTTGTGTGAACAAAACGCTGTCAGCAGAACACTGATTCTCTTAATGGAATTATGTGCCAGGGCCAAGTCTTGTTTCCTCAGGAATAAAGTTGTTAGGTTTGGCAAGGAAAGCTGCAGAGATTGATCTAATGAGAAAACCCTAAAAATATAAGACAAACTCAAAGACACACAAAACCTGTTGAGCAAAAGAGTTTTCACACCTAAATATTTCTCGGTAAATAAATATACCAGATAGTTCGGTCGAGACATTACAGCAACTAACATCAAAATGGTGAGCGAGCAAGCATGGGTGGGCTTTGAAAAACTACATGATGTTTGTTAATGTGAAAATAACTGCATTTTCCTTAATGCTGGCCACTTAAAAGATCCGAACGTTTTCTAGAGATTAGCGAAATGATCACACATCCAGCATCGCAGTTCTCTAAAATAGATAGTGAAAACCGTCAACCAGACATGGAATCGATTTTGGCACATCTCAGGTGCTCTGAGTCGATTCATAGTTTCGGGGACCTGGCTTGCCAGACAAGAAGAAGAAGATATGGCGAAAGAAGACTAAAAATCGAAGCGTTCACCTCCGCGTGAATAGGTGTCCAAGTCCGAGGCCTCTACTCTCCACCGTGCCAATACAAAGGTTAACGAAGAGTTTTCCCCCAATACCCAACATTTTCACCCTGGCGCCACATGGAGCCTACGTGGTGTGACGTCAAACAGTAAGCGCCAATCAATACTAGCATCTATTTAATCAGTGGAACAATCCAATGAACCATCAGATACAATATGCCGGTTTATTCAATGGTATTACCAGAAAGCGTTTTTCTTTGCGATATAGCTTTTTTAATCTGCAGCATGAAGATTTAATGAATATGGTGTCTTACGGTTTAAATGAATTCCATAATTATTCAAAATCATCAATACCTCAATGCATGACTTAGAATAATGTTCCGTTTCAAAGTTAAAGCTGGTAGAACATTTAATTATATATTTACAAGCCAAAGAATATCCGTCAAACTGATGACAAGGTTTCTCTGCCTCCCCCCTCCCCCCCTAAAAAAATCCACTTTAAATTAATCATTATCTATGAATGCCTTAGGTACCTAACAAAAATTGCTAATATAAAAACAAATTATTGTATTGGTGCACCCTTTTGTGTTAATTTTATGTGTGTGTTTTTCAGGGGACCAATGGCTCGCGTCTGGGGAACATTAACGATTATATTCTAACCCCTAAACAGGGAAAACATCATCGTTGAGTCGGGACAAGAGACCGACAACCTAAACTTTCAGAATTTTACGGAAGAGGCAAAAACAAAAAAAAAACAAAAAAAGTCAACAGCAACAACCAAAACAAAAACAAAAACAAAAACAAAAAACAACTACTACAACAACAACAACCTGATTTACTGAGAGAAATATGAGTGCGAGTTAATCAGTACCGTCACTTGACACCTTAGGATATGCTTGGTTGTAAGAACAGCAGATAATCTTTTCCTGGCCTGTTGCTTAATAATTATGTTGACTTTTGGCTACAAAATCCGCCGGGGAAAGAATCCGCCAACGGAGGTTGTCCGGGTTGTCGCTTATTTGCTGTGGAAAAACCCGCCACTGTCCTATTATCAGATTATAGTTTTCGAAGCATTTGTTAGTAGTACCATGATGATCTCACTCTTATCTTTTCTTTTCGCTTTTTTTAATTTTTTCCTCAATCGGTAGACAATTTATTGCCTCTCCTTGATACAGAAACCAATCCTCATCAAGTACAATAGCGGCAAATGCGTGGCCCTATATTCGAACAGTGATGAACATTTTCCCCAGACAATGGTTTTTGAAAACGGATATCTAATTTCGATGGATGGTGTTCGAGTTAATCTGGCGAGGCTGATAGTACGACGCGTCGGTGCGATTCTCCGAATCCAGAACTCTAGTGTAATTTATGAAGTAAAATATTTGCCGGCGTGTTGTGAATTGATATTTGACTTCGAGAGGCGTGCTTTGAAGTTATATTTGCATTTGAGAGGCGAGATTACTTTCTATATTCCATTGGACTTGGTAGAGTTGTTTTTTAGCTTGCCCTGTCTGGTTTCCACCCGGTAAGCTTCCGAGCTGTATGCCATTTTCCATTGCTTATCTATCTATCTATTAGTATAAATTGGGAACTGTAACAGTATTCCCAGCTCGGTATGAACATTCTATTGACTTTCGCTGTTGAGCGCTAGTCCGCGTGCTGTACTATGTAACTGTCGCTGCCCTGCAACCTCGTGCCTGTTCGCCGCAATTGTCAGCCTGCCTGTCCTTCACCGTCTGTGGTCAGCCTGTCTAACCTATCGTTGGTCATCGTTTTTTGGTCTTGCTACTACCGTCGCCGCCCTGGTGACCGTACTCTTTGGACTGTCATCGTTTGATTGCCGTCACCCAGAACTATAATATAAGTGACTTTCTAGTACTCGAAGTAACTACACAATCTAGCCTGTAGTCGTGGTGCTGTATTTATGGGCCCATTAATTGTATTTAAATTAGACTTATGTGCGAAGTATTTTTCCACATATAATATTGCTCAACATCTGGTACTGTTATATATTTGTGTATATTGAAGTAAATGCTTATTCCTTTTATATTGGAATGATTATATTTCGAACTGTCAACTCTCGTTAGTCGTATGCTATTTCCTCCGTGATTTGTCATGTCCCTTGTTAGAACTAACACCCCTACCAGATTTGCTCTAACGGATGGTACCCCGTGATTTGTAATGTCCCTTGTTAGTACAAACATCCTTACCAGATTCGCTCTAACAGATGGAAGTGGACGAGCGATGGTTACCATTCCATCAACCACAATTAACGGCTTCACAAACCCAATGCATTTGCCAGCTTAGTAGCAATTACCTCAAGGCCTACGTGATCAAATCAACCATTCGCAGAGCATTTTGATAGTTGCATATTCCAAAGCGAGAGAATGACACCGAATAAAATACATTTTTAACCCCCCATCCTAAACACTCGTTTATGTGTGCGTACCTAACCCCGAGAGGCTTCCGACGCAAAAGGTCCGTGATTCGAGCCCTGACGATTTCGCTCCATGCGGGTTGGGTCGGTGTCAGTTTAATGTGACTGGCTGAGACAGGAGTCATGGTATCCCCGATCTGTCTCGCCACATAAAATTCTCAGACGCCAGTCTTAGGGCCTGTCCACAATATAGCATATAATACATACATACATACATACATACATACATACATACATACATACACATTGCATGTACACATATATACATACACATACATACATATACATACATACATACATACATACATACATACATACATACATACATACATACATACATACATACATACATACATACATACATATACACACACACACAGAGAAAAGAGGAAGTTAGCGCCAAATCGATTGGTTTGCCCTTATATTCTATTAGGGCCACACTCAAAACTTTCCAAGAATCGGCAATATGTACAAACCGTCACCCGGTATGCCACCGAGTCTGTATGCAGCAACCACCGATATTATGATGTACTCACCGCATATATCTGGCAGCAGCAGAGAGCGGTTATAGCAGCGCGAGCGGCTCCGGCTGCGCTGCTGGTGCTGTCGGATGAGCATGTCCTCCCAGCCGTGGAACTGGTACGGCTGCAGGCAGTCCTCGGACGCTGCCAGAGGGGTTGAGCCTGACGCTGACGACGTGGAGGACGATGAAGTCCACGACGTGTTGGAGCCCCACAGGGTGTGGAAAGAACTGCGGCGCACGGCGCTGCGCACGCTATTGATGTGCAGGAGCATGTTGTCATCCATGGTGGAGATTCGGTTGTTATTGAGAGTACTCTCTCTCTCTCTCTCTCTCTCTCTCTCTCTCTCTCTCTCTCTCTCGGCGGTTTGCTTTATAACATGTCCATCTTTGAGGAATCGATAACGGAAATCAGCCAAGACATCGCCAAGACTGATTTTTTTTTACTAAACTAATTTTTTTTTAGTGTTCAGCCTTTAAGAAACGTCTCTCATATAGCTAACGTGAAGTGCGTTGTGCTGAATCATTAGACACGCTGATTCAAATAGATCAGGATAGCTGTGACAAGTATGCCTTGCCATGCGTTTTGCCTTGAAAGTCTATGCAAATTGAAATGAAAACTGCAATTGTGAGGAGTTACATCTTGAAGGAACGATAACTGGGAATATTTCCAACCTGGTAGTCGACGATAGTCGTTTATGAATCAACAGGCTTAGTTCAGTACTTAACAAATGTGAGTGGAAAATGCTATGATTCTCTGGGGTGGTTATGCGTAATAATTTAGTCTTAACAGTGGCACAACATGTACATACACGTTAGTAAAAATATGTAGTAAACATCACGTTCTGGTATAGTTGCTTATAAAACACAACACCACCGGCAAAAAGAAGCAGGAAAACATTAAAACTGGTTAAATCACATTCATATCCGAAACAAATTTTCACCAAATCTGACTATAGATTAATTTCATAAATAAACCATATCTACGAACAATTTTATATTTCAGCTCGTCGACAATTATTTAACTTCTAAGCACAATCGTATCTTTAGCACAAGCTAATATAACAGCTACAGGAAGGAAAAAACAACAATATGGCGCAGGAATACAAACTTTGAATGACACTAGATTCTAGATGAAATATGGGCGAGCCGGTACCTTCATATACACAATTGTACACGCACTTAATCGTTAAATTTTAAACATGCGCTCATCAAGAGGCAGGCGGTAAGGAAATAGATACTGAAGAGTTGTAATATCGGAAGCACATTGACTTAGGTCACAAAAGCGTTGAATACCTACACGACATAACTGGTCACCATAGAATGGTGAATCAGATAGAACTATGACTGTGTAGGCTTAGTAGAGCAAAAGCAACCGTCTGCAGTTTCTGTCACTTTCTGAGCACATCTACGTTTCTTATCACTGGTGGGCTAAAAACACGCCGCTCTCTGAGTGATGTATGGTTGCACCAGGCTGACCCGACACGCAACTGCCCCATTTGCTGGGATGTTGGCGGAAATGACTACATGACGCAAACACGTTCCCGATTGTCACCGAGTACTTTCTGCATGTGTGAAGATCGTGAACAAGCTTGTTAGATTCGGATATTTAGAGGTAGATAAATAGAGAGTTACTACTACTACTACTACAATTACTACTACTACTACTACTACTACTACTACTACTACTACTACTACTACTACTACTACTACTAGCCTACTACTACTGCTGCTGCTGCTGCTGCTACTTCTGCGACGACTGCGACTGCTACTGCTACTGTTGCTGCTGCTATTACTACTACTACTACTACTACTACTACTACTACTACTACTACTACTACTACTACTACTACTACTACTACTACTACTACTACTACTACTACTACTACTACTACTACTACTACTACTACTACTACAATCACCACCATTATCATCATCCACATCACTCTATTAATCATGTTATTATGGGTGGTGGTATGACCGCGATGGTGCAGTAGTAGCAGTAGCAATAAAAGTAGAAGCAGCAGCATCAGTATTAGAAGTAGAATTAGGTTGAAGGTTTTGGTGTCGAATGCAGAAAAAAGAGGATGATAAGAGTAATGGAAAAAATGGAGAAAACTGATCAGACTTTCAATGTTTTAATTATTTTTTTTGTATACCTATTGATTGGAGAATACAACATTACAACCTTAAAGCCAACATTTTGAAAATTTGGTTATGGTTTCTGAAGTGACACATCTTGTTTTCTTGAGCCTATCTTGTAAAATCTGTATATCACTCGTCACCCGAAAACATGAACGGGAATGAATTGTGATTATTTATTGTAAAAAGAAGCAGAAAGTTTTACGACAATCATGTCTATAAGGAGCACATTGGCTGGTCAGATCCGCCTGGGAATTAACGTTTGGGCGTGGCGCGATATGCAGACCAATCTGACAAACAAGAACGATTCCTATTCCGACCTTTGTTGCAAAACTCTCGGAGGAATAGTATTCATGCTCATTGCTTCACCACCATTAATCAATTCAAAACAGACCATTTATTAGCTTTTCACGTTGCCAAACAGATCTTATCAAGCACACCGTGGCGAAGTTAGCGACACACAAAATTACATCATGCATAAAACGTGATCACCTAAATTAAATGGTAATGACAATGTGCTACTAAGGGCTTGTTAAAAACGAAAATGGCGGTGGTATAATTCTATAATTTAAATATCGTCCACTTTATATTAGCAAACAATTTTGGGGCAGGGGGAGAGAGGATCAGTTAATATAGAAACTAAAATTGCAAACACAAAAAGCTGTCCGACACAATCGTCTTACGTCAAACGCCGCCAACAAGGAACACGACTGATCGATTCTGACTCCCCGCAGCTTTAATTGTCTAAAGGAGTCAGAGGCATAAAAAGTGGCGAGGAATTACAGCCCTTCACGCAGCAACCTGAGCCTTTCCATCAGAGAACTAAAAACAGCCACAGCAGCAGCAGCAAGCTTCTATTTGTATTGTTCACGTTTTGATATATATTTTTTTTAATACATCACATTCGTCAGAGATCCATCGATTTTTCCGTCTAGTCGTGCTTTAGCTATCGGAGTTGTCGGGGCGGTGCTACAATCTCAGCGACACTGACGATCATAACAGTATGACAAGACGGAATTCCCATCACAATAATTATTCAGCTTGAATATCCTAACCTTTTCACGGAATTACTTTTTGCGTATTAGGATTTAAATAGCTTCTATAACTATAACTGTAAAATATTAACGAACAAAAAAAAAAAACAAACAAAACTTAAAAAAAAAAATACAATTTATAGCCTGTTTCCGAGTTGATGCAGTACTTGTTCATATTTATTTCCCACTTTTTTTAAACCAAAAATAAATAAACTATAAAATAAAATAAAATTTAAAAGAAAGAAAGAAAGAAAAAATCCAGTGAGAATCAGGTCAAAATAACAAGCATTATCATTTTTCCATCTGTTGTATAAGACGCGCATATTCACGCGACACAGACGGATAAAATATATTGTATATTACACTAGTTTGCTTTGGCTTCTGTTTGATTCTTTCATTTAAAATGTAACAAAATATCCCTTTCTGTCTGACTTTCTGTCTTCATTAGGGTTTTGGCGACTGGACACCGAAATAAAATAATTCATTTGCACTTTGATTCAAACTTTCAAAGAATAAGCGAGAAGGTGAGTTTCGTTATGAAAAGTAGCATGAACGTGATGATAATATCGTCACCAAAAACACACTATGCAAACCTTTCCCACGCGAATCCGACATTTCAATGCTTACCAGTTTCTTCTTACGGAACTCTCTTTCCGCACTAAGAGATATTTCTAACCATTTATATCAACTAAATTAAAGCTTCACGAAAATGGGCCACTTAAAATATCTAGATCTAATGCTGCAAATAATAGAAGTTGTTTCAAAAATCAATCAAAAATAAAACTGCGAGGCAAACAAGTCTGATGCCATAAAGGCTACTGATAAAACAATCGATAGCGATATCATTCTTTCCTCAAATCAATCGATGGAGTTTCCACGACTCAAAGACACTCCCACTCGGCGACACTTTAGTAATATCCCCATAGAGCGGTTTAACCTTCTTGTAAATTCCAACTGGGAAAGAACATGTTTGAATACACTAACCAACTCTGCCCATGAAATGTCAATAACCACACGCGTTAAAGTAACCTGAATATACATATATATAATTATATTCATCCGGATATAATCTGTACGACTGGACAAAACTTCTTTCACTTTCGTTCTGCATAATACTATGGAGTGTTCGTCATTCTAAAATAACACGTACAGTATCCCTAGTTAAGGAAACAGAAGAAAAAAAAGTGTATCGAAGTTTTCAAAAACTCGAATTGATTTTCAAGTAGGACATGTGCTTTGAAGGAACAGATCCATAACCATCTCCAAGGCGTCTTCCCTGACATAAACCTAATGGTAGAGGCGATAGTATTCCCTCTTCTAAAAGTCATTTCTAAGGGGAAAGTTTTGGACAAGCATAATTATGTATTTTATAGCAAATTAATAATCTGAAGTCGTACAAAGGTCAATGATACAAATGCGAATTATGTTGTAAAATCTTAGATGTGGATACGGCGTGGCAGTGGGTTGAAATGTGTAGAATAAAGTGAATAAAAGATTAAATGATCGTTGTTACAATGTTCATACGATACCTTTAAATTTCAGTGCCACTACATTTTTAAAAATTTAACGAAAATCCGATTAGCAGAAATCTACTTGTATATTCAAGATTACGGCACAGTTTTATAAATCTTATAAAGAATAAATTCATCTTCCTACTAGTGTTTTGTCTTTGTTTTTTTTTTTCGTTTTTTTGCTTCATTGCACTGACAATATTGACACTATTTTTTTTATTATAAAGGACCATGTTGGTGATGGCCAAGTTCTAAAAGTAACATCAAAAGTTAAATATATATTTCTTGCCAACAATGATGATGGCAATTATCGGTGTAAAGAATAGTAGCGAAAGAGCTGCCGTAGCATAACCATAAAAGCAATTTCAAGAGAAGTACCCTATAAAAACAAAAAGAAGATCCTAGCTAGCATGCGTCATTTATCTAAGATCTACAATCTCTCTTATTCATGAAAAAGGGTTAGGTCTTCATCTGTCTCAATCTGCGAGCTCCCAGTCCCATTCAGTCCCACTATAGCACTACGGCGTTCTCCGCCCGCCCGGGAAATCCCTCTCCTAGCCCATAAGCAAGGGCTCTCTAGTCTCTGCTCCATCCGAACCGTCGCGAATGGCGTACTGCACCAATCTGGATCGGATGGACAGTATTGCACATACTTGACCAACTAAAATAAACAGCCATACGTTTGAACCTACAAGGTGCCCAGTGCGAACACGCTAGACGAGCTATATTACCTAAACCTAGATCAAGCTCATACCGGTAGCCTTTTTGTGCCCATTATTATCTTTAATAAATTCATTAAACTTCACAAAATTCAAAATGACAATGATATCATAATTCATTATCTTTCCTTAGAGCTTGCCATTTCTTTTTCACTCACTCCTTTCATTTTTTAGATAGCTAAACAGCTGATCAATTCATGATGATGGTGATAATGAAGCAGATAAAGACTTACTACTTAATTTCATCGATTGAAAATGGCATTAAACAATGCAGAAAAGATATAGAAAATGCAAAAGCAATTTAAAGATTTACCTTGCACATAATAGTCTCTCTGAAACTTAAGGAGCTTACAACTGCGAATCACGGGTATACATTTTTAATATTTGGTGTCGTCAATACGCAAAAGAATGTTTATTTTAAACAAAACAATTTGTTACATGTAAATCACTGTGACCAACTTTGTAAAATCTAGTGATCGACCACATTATTTATATCTCCTTCCTTAAATACATGAAAAACAAGCCATGTCATACTTCTTTTGAACTAGGAAAATATCCTACAAACCGAGGGATTCTCGTTACAGCAAAACTAAAACAATGGGTTGAATAGATTTCTAACTCGTCACAGGTTTTCGTATCATGTGCATAAGATCACTAGGACACAGAGAAATGTAACTGGACCATTGTGTCTATTGATTTTTCCAGAGCTTCCACTGTTATACATCGTCCAGGCCTAGAATTAGTCCCTGCTTTCAATCTTATCTAAAGGTCGTTATGGTCGTAGATTGTAAATCATCTTATATCCTTTCTATAAAAAAAAAAAAAAAGAAGAAAAAGAAAAAAAAAACTTACTGACGGGGGTGTATCGCCAGATTTGAAAAAAAGCGAGGGGATTCCTAATCGTCTCCCAAATTATAATAGAGATTATTTAGGATGACGGACCATGATCAGGATACCAGGACATGATTAGTCACATGGTTAGTTACATTATACCGACACCTATCCAACCAGTAGGGAGAAAGGTAGATCGAACAGGATTAGAACCCCTGACCTCTTGCATGGAAGGTCGACGCCACCACTCTTCCTCTATATTGCAGTACCTAATAGTGGCCACTTAAATTTATAGATTAACGGTGGAATAGTTTAATTCTATCATTAAATTGCATTTGATGCAATGTCGTTTCGCATTCAAAGGAGAGATGAGAGAGAGAGAGAGAGAGAGAGAGAGAGAGCGCGAAAGAGACAGGCAGACGGACAGACAGACAGACAGAGAGTAAAAAAAAGGGGAGGAGGCACACACACACAGACACTTGAAGATTGTAATTCTTTTTGCAGGAAAAAAAACAAGTATTTTACCTATTTGAAGACGCTCATGGTTTCAAACAGACGCTTTCTTTTCTGCAACATAAAGGCGATGATAGGACTAAATGAGAAGGAAAGAAAGGGAAACATGCCATGTAACCTTCCCCGGCAATTTTAAGCCATGAAAAATAGGTAAATGTATACTAGTCACTGATGGCTTTTGTCTAAAAGATGACAAATTGTCAGAGCCAAGGTAGGACAGGCTATGTAAGAGCGAGGAATTAATCAGATCCTTTCAAGAAAAAACAGTCAATGATACTGCGAAAGGATGCACATCCCCACATTATTTCTTGCGACAATCGCTAATAACTAATTCCTGACACGCTTCCCCACGATACGATATTTTGGCACAAACAAGTTATCTAACTCACGTCTGGTGGTATTTAATTGCACCTGTATGCATGTACACGTTAAAACGTAAAATCCTTTGCCATGATCTAGTTGACATTTTTGCAATCGGCTTGCACATTCAACCCTTTTGCAATATTAAATTTAAAAAAAGAAAGTAACTACATTATATTAGGTTCAAGCCTCAATGCTGCTGCATAGGATATCATTATGAAGCTTGATATATCCACACTCAAGGATACGTTAACGTATTCATGACACCTGCAGCGATGTTATCAAAATTAAAAACAAATCGAACACTCCATCACAAAATATAAACAGATAAAGACCAGATGACTGTGCATTTGGAGGAACAAAAAGGTTCTTGGTGAAAAACAGTTTTTCCTTTCTTCAAAACTAATGTTTGGAACCGACAGTCATCAAAAAATCTATGTGTGTTTACCTTGTAAATTTTTAAACAAGTCATCGGTATCACTTTACCGCACGATAGCATAGAGGCGGACTCTGAATCAAGACCACTTACTCTCAGCACGGGTTACGTCGCATTACCAATTTACGACCATCGAGTGCAGTCACGTAACCCTGCTATGACGTAGCGAACACACAATAGGGGGAAAATCTCATTCATAGATAAACTGCTTTCATAACAGATCCTCATAGCATGTATCCAGTAAGCAAGGAATGCATGCCTTGAATGCCAACATAGTTTGTGAATAGTAACATCAATACTTAACGGATTCCACCGAAAACAAAAGAACCACACGCTTTTTCCTTGAATTCGTTCAACAAGTACGTCCGTGGTAAGAAACTGAGCGATTTCGATTTAGTTATCTTAGAAAAAAAATTGTTTCATCCCAAGAGACGTTTTTAAAGTCTTTTTTTGGCTTCTGGTAAACAAAAAACATCCAATGTGCACATTAAAACTGACTGGATTTCTTTAGAGCCTCACAAAACTACGTAACGATTCACGAAGGTGAAAAACATACTTTCATCTCACTCCTCGTGATTCAACATTGTTTTCATCAACTCTTACGTATGCACGATACGACAGACTGTACGCATAGCTTTCATCTGCCGATCCAATGCAGAAATCTTTCTATCTCGTTAATTTAGAACGACTTTCTCTAAAGTGTGTTTTAGAACAAACAGTGGCAGCGTGCGAAAGTTGTATCGCTGGCGCAATTCTTCACCAGCACAAGTATGACGGGGCGGGCTAAGTCTGCACACATCTGTGGACAACTTGTACAGTATCATTGTATTGGAGTCCCTTTGAATCCCTGCAGATGGCGTTCAGCAAAAAGATAGATAGACAGATAGAAAGATAGACCTATAGATAGAAAGACAGGAAAATAGATATAATAGATAGATAGAGTGAGAAAGAGAGATAGAGAGAGAGAGAAAGAGAGAGAGAAAGAGAGAGAGAGAGAGAGAGAGAGAGAGAGAGAGAGAGAGAGAGAAGGGGGGTTGGGGTGGGGCTTCGTTATCACCGAGTTAAAAAACAAACTCAAGCATAGGTTTATAGCGCTTTACTTGCAATAAAGCTCACATCACCTGCAATCGATAGCACCAGAATATCGGATTGTCATGTTACAGATAAAGATTCGCTTTTCGGGTCTTATTTAAGAGGAAAAACTATGACTGTATTAACAATTGTTTTAATAAAACTCATGGATAGCAGTCGGGAGAAGCGTAAAATAACGGGGTACAGATAATAGTCCCTACCTGAACTAAAATATATTTAAAAAATGGGTAAGAAACGTTATACGGAGACATAATGATCTTCTTGAACATGAAACTATTATGGGTTAGTGCCCCTGAGCCAGGGAAGGTCGAAATCGATTGGGCGATCTTTAGAGAGGAAGACTCCCGCTGGAACACAGGCTAATGACTTTCCTGTTCCCAGATACCCGACACAGAATATTGCCGTAGCTCTTACACGCTCTGCTTGACAAGATAACACGAGCAGACAATGCGAGTGAGATATACCAAAAAAAGTGGGAGGTGGCCACAATCTCTCTCTCTCTCTCTCTCTCTCTCTCTCTCTCTCTCTCTCTCTCTCTCTCTCTCTCTCTCTCTCTCCCAGTAAACATTTCTGCCGCCGTTTCCAAGGCGACGGTCGGCGCATAGTGATGATGACAACCCGCCCTTCAGGGCCATTAGTCGGCCCTATTGGATACCGTGATGGGATAGGTGCTCACCTTGTCAAATCACGGCTCATCCTCGCTCTCACTCCATCTCTCCCTCTCGCTTTCTCTCTTGCTCTCCTCTCTATATCTATTTATCTATCTATGTATCTATCTGTCTGTCTTTCTGTGTGTCTATCTCTGTCTCACATTCTCTTTCCTCTTCCCCTCCCTCTTCCAGCTGTAAGTTATTTCTTCCACCTCACTCCTCAAACCCCCACCCGCTCTCATGCCCGCCGTTGATATATAATTTTAGTCCTCTTTCTATTTTTCTTGGAAATTGTTTTTAAAACCTTGCACTGTTTATTAACACGCAAAAAAAAACAACAACGAGTATACAAGCTGCCACTGCAGGTGTGGCTATGACACGTAAACAATCATCCCAACACAGAAAATATTTCCTCTTTTCTTTATTAAAACTCTGTAAACATCTCCACTTATTCCGTTTATCCTTGAACAACCACGCCACAACTACCACCATTACCACTACCACGGGGTCGATACAAAATGCTTAAGGTGCTGTTCTTTCTACTGACAAATCCAAAAACCAGACACGACATATTGTAATATTGTAGTAATTATTATTAATGAACCCCAGACGAAAGAAAATTACGATTTAGAATTTCATCATTATAGCCGTCTAGTTACACCAGTCTCAGTACAGTTCACAGCTCACTGTTACGGTCCAGGTTAATTAAATACTGCAATGTTAAGGCAAGGGCAAGACTAAGGTCATGATCTGTGGTGGAAAATGACAGCATATATTTTATCTGTATATTGATTTCACTTGTCAAATTAAGGAAGTGAACTTTTATGCTTGACAACAGAAGCGGGCAAATAGCAATTAACAAAATTAAATAATCGATATGTCCTGTTCTCTGCTTTCAAAGAGAAAGAAAAGCCAAAAAGTAATATTATTCATTTGCTGGTCTGTGCATCAGTGCCGCCTTTATCATACCGCACAGCTTTAACCAAACACAATTTAAATAGGCATTGTAGGTTATTCTAACGGTGGTTATGATTGAGACTAGAGTGTTGTTTATTATCTTCGTGAGAACATAATACGTTTCATTTGTTCACACCTCTAAATTTCATTAGAAATCTTGTAGCCCCTCACCGTTTTCGGTACGACACTGTGATTAAAATAACTGTTTATGTGCCAATTGTTGTCATAACCAAGGAAAAGTCGACGATTTGCAGTTTGCACCGAGAGTTTGCTTGGTCGTGTAAACATAACCAAGAAAGCGCCCATCAATCAATACTGTCTGAGGTCGAAAACTGCTTTAAACGCGAGAAATTCAAGGAAAGTGTGGCGGACTGTAACTGTGTAAGGTCACTATTTAAATGATGTTCGTGACATTATGTGACTTAATATTATTACTATTATAATTATTTAAGTATGTGACCCTATACTTTTAAACCTCGGCACTGGTCTTTTAATTTATGCATTTATAGTTTTTTAATTTACACCAGTCTAGAGGATTAACAAAGCATAACTTGTCTTATCTCATTTATTAAAAAAATAATTTTTATGTATGTTGAAAACCTGTCATTTACCGAAATCAAAACCATGGCTTTGCCTCAGATACATACGGGTCACAATCGTAATACACTAGTACGGAGATATTTATTCGATTAATCTGATAAAAGGTCAACTTTGCCGATTTTTAATACTCTCTAGAAAAAAAATCGCTTGGGAAAAATCGTCCATAACACTAACTGTCCTCTTCATCACCACACGCGCCTTCAAAATCGCAATCGCTCTACATTGTTTAATGGCCTCTTTTAATAAGGGGGCCATCGTTTTTTTATATATATAATAAATTTATTAATGTCAACATTATCCCATCCTCTACGTTAACTTCCTCCTGTAGAGTTAAGTCCGTCTATTTTGTTGACACAACTATTTAACTGACAGACTGTTAATATCCTCCCCACAATAACTCAAATGAAATGACGATTGGCGTAACGGCTCAACAACAAACTATTTGCCTAGCTCTTTGTTTTTTTGTTTTACGTTTTCAGCCATAGCTGGGCAACTACTTGATCGTAGTAGATATTGTTCTATGCTGCTTGTTATAGAACTAGAAATGCTTTATGAGAAAACACATTCCAAGTCATTTCCGTTACTACAGGCATATTTTGTTACCTTCTATGCCAAGAAAAAAACAACAAAAAACAAACAAAAAAACAAACAAACAAACAAAACAAAGGACAATTTGTCAAAACTGCCAGCGGCGCTAGGTCGGCAGAGACTGGGAGACTGCGGCCAGGGCTGACAAGCTCTCGCCAGTTCGAGGCTAGTATGTATCCGCTGTCACCGAACTACGTCATCCGATCGATCTGAGCCGCGTCCTGGGCAGTCCTCCACAGGGTCAGCACTGAGAGGAAACATAAGAGTTCCGCTTCCAGGCCTCGAGGCTGCCCTTCTATATATAGATTCCTCTCGCTTGGGCTCTTGGGGGAGGGGGGGCGGGAGACACACACCTAAGGAATCATTCATCTTGTGAGGAAATATTAAACAGAGGAGAAGGTGGGTGGAAAGATACAGAAAATGAAACAGAAGGAAGGACACAGAGAGAAAGAGGGGAAATGCGTCGATAGATAGTGATATTAGAGACATAGACTTGAAAAGATGTAGGAGGGTTGGAGGAGGAAATAAAATTGGAAGATCAGTTGAAGACCACCTCAACCTAGCTCTGGCAAGTAACTGTAGTTACGTGTATTCAACGGGTTTGACAGAGGCGCACGCGATCTCTGCAGCCTATAGGCCTATAATTATAAAGAGTGACCTAGACACATTCGGATATTTACGATGGTTTATTTGAGAAACTTCCGCTATTTCTAATTTAGTGAATCAGAGTTCCTATAAAAATCTTTCCTATTTCCTTGTTTTAAGAAAGCAAACACTATATCCATACACGACTCTTCCTGTAAAGCCTGAACATGTTCATAACATTTAACCAGAGTCACCCCCCCCCCCCCCCCCTTTTTTTGTGTGTGTGTGTGTTTTTTTTTTTCGTTATCTTTCTCCTTACCATGACGTACTTTAAAAAAAAAAGAAGCAAAGAGGTTTCCTGCTTTCAGAAGATCGGGGCGAGTTATAACACGATTTACATATTTGAGCGCCATCAAACAGCGGGGCGCTAGTAGAGGAAGGCACGATCCAGCGGAATTGTCGGCGGCTTCAGTCAAAACAAATCAAGTCAGTGTCGCAGAGATTTCATCTCGATGATGATCGAACGCTTTTGTAGAGATTGAGACAGGCAGATTAGTGTAAAACAGACAACTAAATAAATAAATAGATAGATAGATAGATAGATAGATAGATAGATAGATAGATAGATAGATAGATAGATAGATAGATAGATAGATATATAGATAGGTAGGTAGGTAGGTAGGTAGGTAGGTAGGTAGGTAGGTAGGTAGGTAGGTAGGTAGGTAGGTAGGTAGACAGACAGACAGACAGACAGACAGACAGACAGACAGACAGATAGGTAGGCAGGTAGGTAGGTAGGTAGATAAGACAGGCAGACAGACAGACAGACAGACAGACAGACAGACAGACAGACAGATAGATAGATAGATAGATAGATAGATAGATAGATAGATAGATAGATAGATAGATAGATAGACAGGCGGATGGATGGATGGATGGATGGATGGATGGATGGATGAATGGATAGACAGACAGACAGACATACAGACAGACAGACAGACAGGCAGATAGACAGATAGACAGATAGATAGAGGTAAAGATAGATAAATAGAGAGATAGACATTTGGAGGTATAGATTGATAGAGAGATAGAAAGTTAGATAATTAAAGATGGCGAAGATAGGAAAGAATTAGGAGACGAAAGGGAGGTTGCAATAAAGGAGGGAAGTAGCGGGGGGAAAGATTGGCTATTCTCAACAGCTTCCACCACAAATGACATATGACCTTCCCTTATGACTTTCACGAGGCGATCATAAACACCAGTCAATTTGATAACTCTCTCGAACTGAGGTGATTATCTTGTCAGCAGGACTGAAAACTGAAAATGCCGCCAAACCCCCAGATCATAGAAAGACAGCCGGTTAAGCTGCATGATAATGGGGATAAGGCTTTTTTTTTTTAATATACCAATTAACATCAAGGTAATCTGATATAATTCTGAGAAGTATGGTAGGACTGAGACAATTTGGAATAGTAAAATTAAAAACATTTTCAAACGTCAATGGATGGAATTTGTGACATTATATTAAAAAAAAAAGCGGGAATGTAGCGGGAAGTATAATTCCATTTTGAAGAAACTGGAAAGTGATTATTTAAAAACCCTATTATCTGGTATTTTATGGAATCTACTTACGACGTAGTTTAAAAAGGGTAAAACCAAATGGTCTGTAACCAAATGAACTGACGTTTAATTTAAATTACCAATGTTATTATCCCCGACAGAGAATAGAGAATGCCGTTAAACTGCGCCAATAAGAAACCCATTAAAACATATCAACAGCGTCAACCGCCAAACAAAACGATTGGTCCTCATCTTTACGTCTCCGCTTTCCCATCTTTACTCAGATGGTGATTACTTTCTCTTATAGACTCACGATGACGTACGTACAATAATGGAAGGGAGTGCTGGTGTTGCCTTAAGTAAGGGTGAATTTTGTAAAAGTATTAAAAAATGTAGTTTATCTTAAACTAAAAAAAAAAGAGTTTTGGTTGAGCGGGAGGCGAAATGGAGTGGTGGGTGGGGGTGACACTACTCCCGCACTAATTACCGTGTGCTATCACGTACATCCCCATAAACCAATGCTGGCGGTGACATGGTGACAGTGATAGCAGTGCCACAGCGCAAGCTTGATCTACGCCCAGCAAAAATCAATGACAGGACGTCTCGAAACAGCACCGGGGAGTCGGTGATCGCTACTAGCCAAGCCCCTACAGCTATAGGCTCGTGAGGCTACGTAGACACGCCTTTTGTGAGACTTATCGAATAAAACTTTAACGATTTTTTGATACAGCCGTTTTTGTAGCTCAGAGATGTCAGGCCTCTCATGGCACATACGAATGAGCTGTCACCGGGTGGGGCAGCGCTGTACAAGTGAATTCCAAGACCTGGCAAAACCGACTCCATAATGCAATTACACTTTAATTGTAGTATATTTTTCTTTTAAAAAGCTCCTCAGTTAAAATATTCCGCGATGGTTTATTTTCTCCATAAAATATTTATCAGTTTTTCCATGTTCAAACAGTAACTTATTTTTTCAGTACTGGGCTGAGATGACAAGGTCGTAACTTCTAGAGAGCTAAGTTTCCTTGTAGGATCTAACACCGCATATAAGTGCGTGTCAGTCAAAAGAAGAATAGCTAACGTGGCTCGCAAGAAACAGATACGGAAATGCACTGAGCAGTATAATCATCCAGTATAGCTATTTACGTACATTTTCAATAGTAAAACAAGAGACGAGAAATTAATATACAATTTCTTCTTATTCTCATGTTTCCAAGTTATGCATTTTTATAAATGCATTGATGGTATCATCTCTTTTAAAGACATTGACGCGAAGCAGCTGATTTAAATTTACGAATCCCATAAATACTTCGTGACAAATTTATTTGCTTAAAAATCACTAAGTATGATAGAAGCAGAATCGTATCAATCTTTTCTTATAAAGAGGGTTTCTATACCATGCTTTTTGTGCCAGCAATGAGAAAAATAAACATAAATAAGACGAGGGCTGTCTCAAGCTCTGGTGACATGCCGTACCCGAGCATGTCAGTTTTGAAAAGGACGTGTTAATCTTTAAGGAAAAAACATAAAAAATACTGGGAAAAAAGCTTGATGACAGGTACGTTTGGCCTGGATGTAAATCTTATCATTAATCCCCCTGTCATTCCACACGCAGACACGCACACACACACACGTTTCCGTAACATGACGTCTTCTTCATACTAATTTGACAGGCGTTCTGCCACGGTGGAAAGACGCAGGTTTAACAGTGACGGTCTCAAACAGGGAGTCGCACACGAGAAAGGTCAATGACCTCTGTCTGCCCAGCAACCATAAAAGCAAATTTGATCGATCTCTGTCTATAAAAGACAACCATCGCTGGTGTGCCTCCAATTAAAGTTGTCATTTAACTGTTCCTTTCCGCTTGGTTTGTCTTTCTTTTTAATGGTCTTATCTTTCCCTGTTTGTTTTACTATTTTCCCCATTTTTGCTTGTGTAAGTCGGCAGTCGTGACCAATTACTGGAGGGCAAAAAAAAAAAATTAAAAAAGCTAATATTATTTTCAAGTGTTCCAAGTGGGCAAGACACATGACAATGAACAATAGCAACAGACTAAGAGTTAGAAACGGAAGGGAATACATTGGACTCGTCCCTCAATGGGAAGCCCAGACAAAATGTCCTGATTGAATGCGATGCGTCAAAACGTATTAATGCTTGCGATTATATTTTGCACAATATACGTGTATATGTAAAAAGATAGAACAAAGAAATTAAATAGCCCATAAATATCAAGTAAACCTCTTGTTTTTTAGCTCGCTATGAGGCGATACACTAGCTCGGACGAGACACCTTTCTTTATGATGTTTTAAAAGAAGAAAATGATAGCTAGGGCACTTGTGGTCTCACGCGGTGTCAGTCTGAGATGGCGGTAGAGATTCTCACATAGCGACACGCAAAAAAAAAAAAGGCTGTACCAATCGATAGGCCTGACCTCACCTGGGCCAGCCCGCGGCTATCCCATCCTCACACACACTGAACTATACATATACACCAATGCGAGAGTCACATGGCTGGGGATTCCTGGTTTTCAATGACTTAATTCCAACATAAATGTTTTCAGCAAAAAGGTGGAACACACAGAGAAAGGCGTTTACTTAATCAACCTTGTTCGGTGGCTTTTTGGCTTGTTATAGATGCTTTTCGGTTTGTTTGTGTTTACAGAATAAGGTATTTTTCCAACTAACCTTTAAAAAAAATAGACCATGTAGAGGAAGTCCAAAGGTTTGTTATTAACACGTGAGACGAAAGAGGAAACAAAATACAGATTAAATAGTTTCCACGAGCAGCTCGTCTCCCAAATGAAAATTCTTGCTACCAAGGTGTTCAAGTTAGCATTGCGGTCCGCCATTGAACATTGCCACAATAAATGCAAACCTAAGCAATTGTTTAAGATTTGTTTTTATAATATATTGATAAGATTAAAGTATGGTAATGATACATTAAAGTAGAGAGTGGTTTTCTGAAAGAAACGCCACGGCTGATTATGAGCTCAAGCGCATTACATGAAAATACATTATTGAAGAGCAAGCCTAGATTTAGCATAAAACGACAGATACAACGAAAGAAGAAATAGAGATAAGAAAAATTTAATGTCTTGGACGGGCAACGAACCGGCACCATCCAACCAGTGCAAGGAGCAGATGCGCTAACCCTGAGACCAAGACAGAGTAATGTTTATCTGTGCTCACCTTGGCCTTGATGGGCGGCGTGCGGCGAGGCGCACCGAAGCGGCAGGGTCGGGGACGTGGAGGTGGCGGCAACCACAGATTTGCGTCCGTAGTTACGACTAGAGCGGCGCACACCTGTCGCTGCTTCCTTCTGCGGAAAATATAAAAATAGTCGGGGGACTTATTAAAAAAAACAAGCACAAAATAAAACCAACATTAAAAACAAGTACGGAAAAAATACGGACAAAAACAAAATGAGTGGTACACAGTTCAAATATTTCTGTGAAAACAACTTCTCTAGTACACAGAATATTGAGTGATTAATTATGGGCTCAGAGCAATGTCAGTTAAATCACTGCAATAGAAGGATTAACCAGACACTTAAAAAAAAAATTTAAGTACTCTCCTATTATTCAAAACATAATATTGGTTTATAGTAATGCGCATAATTTTTTTCCGTCTGCGTAGATCTCGTACAAATTTGACGGGGAAGGGGAAGAAGTGAATCTGTTCGTAAGAGCTCGACATGACACAGTTATCTTTTCATTACTTAAAAAACCGGACGAAACCGGATTATCTTTTAAAAATTGCCCAAGTTAATTGCACGGCAAGGATTTCCAATAAACGTGATAATTATAATTATTATTATTATTACATTCCTTCCACCGAGAAGATCATAAGACAAATAAATGATTATTTTGAGAAAGCAAAGCAAAGCCTCGCAATGTTTACTCTTTGAGAATAAAACAAAATAAAAAGAAGAGAAAAGACAGCTAATATTATGTTTTCAATCTACATTTCAACAAGAATAAGAGGTAGTTGATAAGGGACTCTAAAACTTATATAAAAGGATAAAACAAATCTTCGTTTTCTATGCATTAAAAAAAACCCGGTAGCACGCATTCTTCTAAACATTTTCACGCTGTTGAAGAGCACTGAGTGAAATATTAATTTCAAGACTGTTTAAAAATCAAACGAAATACCGTACGTTTAAAATGTTCCCTCTTAATTTTAGCCATTTTCACTTCTTTTTTCGATCGAGGTCACGAACCTTTAATTAACTTTTGCAATATATGCCAGTCAGCTGATTGACTTGGACTTAAAGCCTTTGGTGTTTTATTGACGATCATATTAAAAATGTGTTGATACATAGTAGTTGAATTTTTTAAGAAACCCTTCAAACTTAGATCTATATTGTACCAAGTCATTCAGAAATCTAAATTAGGTCCAGGCAGCTTTCATTGATTACATGAACATAGGCTATAAGAACAACAAATTTTGAAGATCTAGATCTAGAGTGTTTATCACACAACGCCTGCTCAGATTGTAGATCTAAAAACTTAAGGGGGGTATCTAAATCAAGATTTTAGATTGACTAAGATCTAAATCAACATCAATTTAACTATATATTCTTTCATTCCTTTTAGGTAAACTAGGGTTACGCATATATGTAGACACTTTGCACACAGACAAAATAGGGACTGCTATATACTTTAATATTTTTTTTATCTTCACTGTGATCCTCTGGGTAGTAACCACAAGCATGACATTACTTACTACTCGACGTAACAAAATATCTTCTATCAATGATCCTTTCATAGTGTGGGAAACTTCGTCAGAACTTTTACTTTTTTTCAATAGAGAAAGAAATTACCTACAGAAAGATATGATGTAGAGATAGCCTTATATAGATCGTGGTCCCTAGAGACATTCTTGCATTGGCAATCATGGTTTTCCTTTGTTTTGTTTTTAGATTCACATAATTATAAGAGTTACCAGCTTCTTGATCGATTTAGCCTTATAAAAAAATCGTGGTCCTTAGGGAACTGTAATCGGCGGTCAGTTTGTTGTTGTTGTTTTGTTCGTTTTTAAGTTGACATGCTATAAAGAGTTACCAATGTAATTTAATCTTTAGACATTTACAAAAATGTCAGTCTCTGTTTATCTAATCTGTAGATCTAGATTTTAAAGACCACTTCTAACAACTAGGACAGAAAGTTTCCCTTTTAAAAAGAGTTAGCTTACAGACTATTCTAATGTGTTTAACCTGTTCATATGAACGGGTACCAAATAAAGGGGAAACCACCATGTGTAAGGGCTGCAAAGGAACACTTTCTAATATGGCTTACTTACTAGTATTTTAAAAAATCACAAGATGAAATTATTTTAGTTATAATTCTCAAAACAAAATAACACTCAGTGCGTGGGGATAATTTTACATGTTTGCTTTCACCATCACAAAAAGGGACATTACTTTTCTAGAGTCGGAGTGTGAAATATGTATGTCGGTTAGTTCCCTTTAGCTTTATAGGCTTTAATGAGTAGCGCTTTTGTTAACTTAAGATGCTGATTCAGGTAGAGATTCATGCCCACATATCCCACACCTTGTCAAGAGGAAAAATCGAGGAGATTCCCCGGGTTTTCCCAAACTTACAGGACTCGACAACAATATTGCTACAATAACCAATTTTATCTCTTTCCTGATCTTTTCCATTTTGTCCAAATATAAAAATCTCAATATTCTTTACTTTATAATTCTATAGCTGGGCCAGTGTAATAAAGTGCTCTATTAATATACCATATTCTTCCCCTTTTAACCATATATATTTTATTCGCATGTTTATATGAGCTTTCATAAGCATCACTGAACTGAAGTCAAAGCTTTTAATGTGTCAAATTTTAAGGACATGTAAAATCAAAAGCTATAATTATACAGTCACTGAGTTATGTGCCAATCTGTCAACCCAGTAATGCTACTCGTTTATACAAATGCTAAGTCTGGTTCCATATTTTTGATGATATCGACTGGACTATAATTATGAACAATGGGCAATAACCACTGTTCCACTTCGACTAATGCAGTACTTTAATTGGTGCATTGGCGAATGCACTTATTCTACACACTTTTTTTTTTATTAAGCTTGCGATCAAAATTTATCGGCAAATCGTACAACTCCAGGCCAAAAACAACAAAATCACAGGACAAATCAAGGCAATTTGGGATTTCCATGACTTGCTTTGAAAATTCCCGTATTTCCATATCAAAACAATAACAACAACAAAACCGCCTTAAACAATTCAAAGATTTTCAGGATTGTGTGGAAGCCCTGGTATCCCTTTTATGATACTGCTTAAAAGAACCTCACTACACAATGTATTCGATCACCCATGGAATTTCTACTCTATGTGGGAGCATGTGTTGACAATGTTCACCTCTCACAGAAATGTTCTCACTGCCTTCTCTAGTCATTCAAAAATATAGAAACATTATCAAAATAGCTTGAAAGCAGTTAAAACTTAACCTTTTTTCACATTTTAGTACAAGGCTCAGTTTAATCTATGTTTCCGATCAGAACTCATCTAAATATGAATAACATCCCTCGTTTTCTTAATGGTTATTCCTGGAATACATAACAATGTTTAGATTTTGTTTTCTATAGATCACTACCATACATTTCCCCCCTTAATTTGACCATAATAAATCTTACATAAATGCCTTTAACTTTTTTGTTTTTCATCGGGTTCTGCTCAAATTTGAGTTACAGAAAGCTTATCACTACAGAAAACGTAGAGAAGGATATTTCTCTGAGTTGAATTATTGTGTCTTTTTTCCTATATTTCTACCATTGCTATTTTTCACCATAAAATCTATGTTTGACCAATTTACTAACCCTTCTATAAAAGTGGACATTAGATATCAAAGATCCAGTAAACTTTTAATGCGTAACTCTAGTTCTTTCCGGTAGATTCCTACATTGCGTTTCACAACCATTTAATCTCATAAAATGCTACTATTCGTAGCGTACAGAGAGAGGCTTACTCAAACACTCCTGTTACGCAACTACTTCCACATATTAAAGATCCCTCTTAACACCAACTATGGAATGAACAAACAGATTTCACTCTTATTGTAAGGCAATGCCTCCTGAATTATCTTGTTTTCTCTCTCTCTCTCTCTCTCTCTCTCTCTCTCTCTCTCTCTCTCTCTCTCTCTCTCTCTCTCTCTCTCCCCCCTCTCAAATCTAGAGAAAAAACAAACTTAGCTAAGTCAAGACAATCCATTAAAAAAATATTGAAGAAAATTTTTTAAAGAAAATTTTTAAAAAAAAAAGAAAGAAAAAATAAAAGAACAAGAAACAAAAGCTCATCTCTCTCTAAAAGATACATGTTTAACGTCTCCTCAGAGCAGGCAGAAAGATCAATAATCATACCACACAGTAGAAAATGCTTTGAACACTGTTTAAACATAAAAACGTATTAAAAACAGTAAACGTTGAAAAAATAAAAAACCACTTGCATTGCCGATTTCACAAACAATGTTTCGTGTAAGAGGAAATTCAAAGCAGAGACATATGATGGGGGATGAGAAAAAAACAAAATAGAAAGACGCATTTCTTCTCAAGTATTAAACGTTTCTATAGGAGAGTTTAAGCTTTTATCTGGACGGAACGTTTCCGTGATTAATTCTATGTCTGAACCTTGGTCTCTAAAACACTCAGAAAAGAACAAACCCGACAGATTAGAAAATAAAGAACTATGTGATTTGAAAAGAGACAAGCGAAATAGTAAAGATATAAATGACAGATATAAAGGTTAACAGATATTTTGATAGATAGATAGATAGATAGATAGATAGATAGATAGATAGATAGATAGATAGATAGATAGATAGATAGATAGATAGATAGATAGATAGATAGATAGATAGATAGATAGATAGATAGATAGATAGATAGATAGATGGGGAGGGTGACGGAGAGGCAGAGCAAGAGAGAAGGAGAGAGAGAGACCCTTACAAACACACAGATAAGATAAACAATAATTTTTTGCCATCGTCATGAATCAATAGTGGTGTTTTTTAAATGAAGGAGCTACCATAATATATATAATTGGTTCAGGATATATATACAGAATGAATTAAAAATCTTTGAAAAACAGTTCCCATCCATAAATCGATCGATATAATAAAAATACAAAGAAAACACCCATTACTGATTGGTGGGAGGGAGGGAGGGAGAGGGAGATAGAGAGAGAGAGAGAGAGAGAGAGAGAGAGAGAGAGAGAGAGAGAGAGAGAGAGGGAGAGAGAGAGAGAGAGAGAGAGAGAGAGAGAGAGAGAGAGAGAGAGAGAGAGAGAGAGAGAAACAGAGAGAAAGAGAGAGGGGTTCCAGTTACATACCAACTATTACATGTTTTGCCATTTTATAACGTTACTGTATGTACTCATAGTGTTGTATCGATGATTACTTTTTGACAAATAAAGATGGGGAATGGAACTGAAATAAATTATAAAAAAAAAAACGCTAGAATAAGAGTGATCGGGGACAGTTGTGACACTGTCTGTACGAGTATACGTAGAGAAGCACGCAGCACATATAGATTTTAGTAGATCCAATCACCTTTTTTATATTTATACCACACCAATTGACTATGGTTTTAAAATACCATTCATACAAGCCTGGCCTGACGTAGCTCTTATATCTGATAGGTTCGACGTCCTTCCAGCGTCTGACGACCAGCGGGTCAATACGATTCGGTTTGCCCAAGTCGGAGTCTTATCAATGTTGGAAGCTGCTGGGGTGACGCACGGGGACTCGAGTTATTGGGACAACATGGCTCCAAAAGCCATCGAACATAGGGAATAAATTCTGCTTGCGGGACTCTTGCAGGCCCCCAGCTGAACAGTTCCCAGCGTCTACTTCCGCTCAAACTAAGCCATTATGACGTAAAGGGTTGGCACCCGAGCACCTGTCACGCCATTTCCTTACAAAACTACTCACTTCTCCTGGTCTTTTCCTTGTTCAGCTGGGGGCCTGCAAGAGTCCCGCAAGCAGAATTTATTCCCTATGTTCGATGGCTTTTGGAGCCATGTTGTCCCAATAACTCGAGTCCCCGTGCGTCACCCCAGCAGCTTCCAACATTGATAAGACTCCATAAACTAGTACAGTCCCATAGTTATGACAGGTATATCGACGTGGAGATGAAGTTGCAGAAAAGCATGCCGTTTGAGAGAGTAATTATAATACATGTTTATATACTTCACTGGGAGTCTCACACATTGAAATATAAGTGAAAACAAAAACAACAACACAAAAACCAAAAAAAAACCAAAACAAGTAAAACCATTATCACATTGAATTAAAACAGCAGAATAACTTCTTTATACAAATGGCGAACGGTGAGTTCAATAAAACTGAAAGGCATAAAACAAAAAGTGTCGCTCTTGTGATTGTATCTAGCATTCCCAACGACGTGTCTATGTCCCAAAGAAATATCAGAGGTATGACACGCACCAAGGTTAGGCGCAGAGAGCGCGCGCAAAGGGGAGATTTAAAAAAATTATTTGTTTAATTCGACTTCACACCAGACTTAATAAAAAAAAATATTGGTGGGCCACAATTTTCAAAATGATGTGAAAGACATGAGTTGCTCCACCAATCAAACATGACTGAAAAAAATGCGCGCACTCTACTTAAATTGAAGCTACACAAAAAACATATCAATATTTTTACAATAATGCGTGATAGAAATGTCGTTCCTTAGCATGCCATGTTAGCCTAATGGAAAACGCGAAAATAAAAGGGAGAACAAAAAAAATGATTGTTACCACATCTATGTCTCTTCATGTATACAACATCTATTTCTCTTCATATATGTTTAGCCTAATAGGAATGCATACAAATATTTTGAGCCTGTGGCAGTCAAGGTTGCCATGACATTGCAATTACATTGATGGGATCTGAAGTAGCTCAGTCGAGTAATGCTCGATTAGCGAGCATGTAATTCAAGATTAGGATTTAAGAGATTCGTAAGGAAACCGCGGAAACATAAAACTAATTAAATAACACGCAAAATGTCTCGATAGGCTTCCCTTGCTAGTTGTAACTACTCATGCAGAGACTCACAGTTGTCACTAAACGATCTACTACAATGTACTGTGCCAATAGAGGACCATCGCGTACCTATTTATTTAACAATAACAGTCCACAACTGTTAATAGAATACATGCTTTCAACTCCGACGTAATAAACAAGCTACGCTTATTGAATCAGGCAGACTGTTTGCCCATTCTGGAAAAGCGTACAAGTTAGTTATTGAAAAAACTATAGTAAATTAAGGCAGCCATTAGGAGTTGCATGATGCCATAGAGAGCAATTTAAAAGACTAAAAGAATTATTATTATTATTATTATTATTATTATTATTATTATTATTATTATTTTTAATAATAATAATAATAATAATAATAATAATAATAATAATAATAATAATAATAATAATAATAATAATAATAATAATAAAAATACATGCAATACTACTAATAATAATACTGCTAATACTACTACTAAAAATACTAATAGTTCTACTACTAATACTAATACTACTAATACACTGTAATAAAAAAATAATTAGTAGTAGTAGCAGTAGTAGCAGCAGAAGCAGAAGCAGCAGCAGCAGCAGCAGCAGTAGCAGTAGCAGTAGTAGTAGTAGTAGTAGTAGTAGTAGTAGTAGTAGTAGTAGTAGTAGTAGTAGTAGTAGTAGTAGTAGTAGTAGTATCGAGTAAGACGCATATATTGTGACTGCATAAGAAATGCGGTTCTATAGGGATAACGGGATGAAAAGGAGATTTTAAAAAGATTCAACGAAGAATGAGTAGGAGGAAGAAGAAGGAGTAGGAGGAGCAGGAAGAGGAGGAGGAGGAGGAGGAGGAGGAGGAAGAAGAAGAAGAAGAAGAAGAAGAAGAAGAAGAAGAAGAAGAAGAAGAAGAAGAAGAAGAAGAAGAAGAAGAAGAAGAAGAAGAAGAAGAAGAAGAAGAAGAAGAAGAAGAAGAAGAAGAGTTGGGTTTCTAAACGCCCAACATCCACAAGGTTTTATCGTGGACGGGTCCCAAGACTAACGTCTTACAATTTTCACGTGTTGCTACACAGAGACAGTGCAGGGACACTAGGAATCCTGTCTCAGACGGACGCCAATTTTACCAGTTGTAGACAAAATCGGAAAAACAGGTTTTGTGCGATCGTTGATTTCGAACCGGGGACCTCCCGTTATGGGTGTGATGGTATTTGCCTCAACATTAAATATTTAAAATCAGTCATAGGACGAGTGCAAGGGGTCACATTTAGATCAATTTGAAGTCAACACAAGTAAAAGAGATGGGCTAAACCGGTAATTTTAAAACATAGTTATAAAAAAATTGTTTCATTTTCATGTTTGTATGAGAACCGAGGCATTAGCAAGTACATGTATTATAGTAAAAAGAACACTGTTTAATAACCCTCTTTCAAACCTCGAGCAAAAGAGCTGATTCATGTGACGTCAATTTGCTTTACAATGTCAGAGCATCTTTTTATATTGATGGTCAGAATGGTGGCTATTTGCTCGTTCACCATACAAAGTGGTGTCTCAGCCTTTTGAAGTTTCAGTGACAAGTGACAGGCGTAGAGCGTGGGCACGTACCGTTAAGATCGTGCAGTAAACAGAAATTAACAGAGGTGGAGGGTACATGGGGAGGGAGAGAGACAGACAGAAAGGGTGGAGTGAGAGACACAGGCGATAAATCACAAAAAGGGACACTCCGAACTTGTAACCTCTGGAAGGAAGAGAGAGAGAGAGAGAGAGAGAGAGAGAGAGAGAGAGAGAGAGAGAGAGAGAGAGACACACACACATACATATACATACAGAAGGTAGACAGACATACACACATACATACAGACAGATAGAGAGACACACAGACACATACATATAGACATACAACAGACAGACATACAGACAGACAGACAGACAGAAGGGATGCGAACGTGCTTCAAATTTAACGTTAGGAGTAAGGTGGTAATAAAGCAGTCTTATGACAACCATACGAAAACACTATCTTATAAGCGCCAAGCACTATCGTGGGGATCGGCAAAACTACCAATAGTGTCTGGACTAATGGTGGTAGCATCTGCGCGTTCCTGATTATAAGAACAAGTGTCACTACCTTCCTGTAATTATCTAGCCGTGAGGGTTTCGTTCGTGGGCAGCCTGTAATTGCCACTGGCGAGGCTAGACAGACTTGAGGGGATTTCAGTTACGCAAGCCGAAGGCAGGCGTTAGAAAATAAGAAGACGAAAGCAGTGAATAATTCAGGACAGTAAGTAAATTGTGCTGCGACTGCTATCAGGAAAATAAGGTTCTTCAAGAACAGGAATCTTGAGAGAAAAAAATACGAGATTGTAAAATAATTTAAAACCACTTAATCATTCCTTCCCTCCAATACACCCACTTGAGAGTAGTGTTTGGGTCTTATACTTTTTCTAATATTATATTATTATCCTTCTAATATCTTTTTCCAAATTGTCCAAGACTAGCGTACGTAGGTTGCCTTAAAAATAATAATAAAATTTTAGCAAATTGCCTTCATAGGCAAGGGTGAAAGCGGGTAAGACTTGGAAAACACCGCCAAAAGGCTTTGTACATGATCATTTTCAAATGAGTCAAATTTCAATCCCTTTTTCTTTCCTTTTCAAAATCGAAAAATGCATTGCAAAGAAGGGCTTAGCATACTTGAACGAACAGAAAATCGTCACTTAATTTTTTTAAAGAATATTTTGTACTAAGACAAAAGAATCGCATTTTTCATATGTGATTGGTGTGTTACATTAAACAATATGCTTCAAAAACGTTACGCGTTCTGGTCTTTGAAAAACATTGTAACTAATGAGATATGGAAAGGTCGCACAGAAAGGCCGTGTTTATGTATGAAGTCTTACCAGATTGTTGGTAAGCGACGGTGCAGACTGGCCCAGCAGTGTGCTCTTCATCCTCAGCAGGTTGGTGGGTTCGATCAGGGCACTCACATCTGGGGAAACAAACAATGGAGAGGGGTACTTCATTGATGCATCTACAGTAGAAAATATAATCTAAAAAGTCAACAACAACAAAAAACAAAAACAAAAACTGTCATTACAGTGTATACGCATTTTAGAACTACGACATGTCATGACGTAAAAGGCAAAACATCCTAAACAAGGTATAAAAAAAAACCACATTAATGCGGACTATTTGGTTGGATAAAAAAACAATCGTGTTTAGGAGAGAGAGATTCAAATTTTCAGTCACGTGTCTCCCTTAACAACTGCCACAGTGGTTGGCCAACACACTAATACTTTACAAAATGATAATTAACTAGTTTATTTACTCCTCCCTTTTGATCAATCTCTCTATCTTACTTTTCCACGCAAAATATTTCCAGGAGAAATTATAATGAAGAAAAGGAGCGTCACCGTCTTGAATTACTATGTATATTTATTTTCATTGACGTTATCACAGCTGGGTAAGTTTTCACATACAATCCAGCATCAGAACATACATGAATGAATCAACATAGTAAATTTCTTTATTAGCGAAGTGTTCAACTGTGATGAAGCACACTCGAAGCAATCTTGTCTAGGTAATCTGACAGGAGCAACTGATAGACTCCTTAACCATGTTAATTAACTTGGATGTCCATTTCTCCATTGTTATTCTCTTCTTAGTCTAACTATGTTATTTAGGTGTTCATCGAAGAAAAGCCCTGCAAGGGCACAGAACAGACGGCGCTGTTGGTTAAAGACAAAGCAGAGTGATTAAAGTCGACTGAAAATCTTACTAAATCTGTCCACACGATAACCAAACAACCCACATAGGAAAAAGAAAAAGGAATAAAAATGGGGCCCCATCCATAAAAGCATACGATTTATCTTCCAATGTGATATGTGGCATATAGATCCTTCTAAAAACATAATTATTTAGAAATTCTAATTTGTTGCCGAAGATGAATCAGTTCTTTTGTTACTGGTAAGCATTTGAAACGATCAAACACATGGATCTTGACATTGAAAAAAAAACACATATTGATTGGACTGTTATTGAGCCAATCGTTTATGTTTATGTTACTAAAATTAATGTCGACTGTGACATTTCGCGGTTTCAGTAGACGCCGTAAAAGCGCTAGCATTAACTTGTAGGTCAAAGACGCACGCAGTTCCATTTGCTAATCTTGTTTTCGATAAAACGCCTCTGTACACTCAGGTACAAAGCCGATCTCAATAATCGCACCAATAAGATTTTCCCTTTGTTCTCGCCTCTTTCACACTTTGTTGACCAGTTATCAGGCCACACATGTATAAGGTGCTCATTAGCCTGTACATGTTATGAGTGTTCTTCATTGATAATTGTTACGCAAAATTCGCAATTTGTGTGAATGTGTACATAGGCTGTGCTTGCCGTGCTTTATTTATGTAGATCTAGACTAGATCTAGTTCTAAACAGGAACACATCATGTAATTTATTGTAGATGTTTATTGTTTTGGACCGAATGTATTAGCCTCCGATTAATGATTATGTATTGTACTTGAACGAGAGCTTCAAGATTGTAAAAGATAAATATAGAGGGGGGGGGGGGGGGGGGGGGGGTTACCGACTCACAGCAATTGCAGGGGATAAATGACGACAGTGTCTGGGTCTTAATTAACTAGTTGTCGAGCACAGGTGAGCGATGGTAAAATCAGATTGATAAAACAAGATAGGATAAGATAAAATAAGCCTTTATAATTACATAGGGAAATATTTTTGGTCGTACAATTATACACGTCATTTGATTAACATCGCAACATAAGTTGTACACAACTAGGTGAGATAAAAAGTTATAAAATGAGATAGAATTAGAATTTTACATTCACGTGTAACATTGTGGAAATCAGACAATGTCAGGCATACATAATTATTATTAAGGAACACATTCATCTTTACGCATAATATAGAACACACATACCCTACAAACACAAGTCCGCTAAAGTACATGTATATCAATTTCGTTACAATCTGATGGAGGCTCGTGCATTTTATATTTCTCTGTTCTGGCCTTTTTTAATATTTATTTGTTACTTCTTTGTGAAGTTTTATATTCACTATGCGGCGATTTATTTTTGATGGTATACATTTGTCTTTACGCATCACTTGTAAAACACATAATGTCTTTGAAAGGGTCAAGTTCACTGTCAATAATCTGGGAAGCTTTCTTTCTTGTTTTGGTTAAACTTTGAATTCATTATTGTAGTAGACATTGACAGACTAATTTTCTTACAAAGTCCAGTCGTTGATTAGTTTTTTTTAATCAGAATTTCAATGTGTGTGGTAAAAGAAAGTTTACAATAAATGGTGAAGCCAAGATATTTGTACGTCTAAAATAATAACAAAAAAGCATTACTTTAGTTTTGGTAGTTTTAATATTTAAAAAGTGAAATCTGGCACTATGGCACATATTTGCTAATTTCTTTAAAGTGAAAATCTTCGTTGATAGTTATTGTTCCGATTAGGCAAAAGTCGTCCGCAAATTGACTTAATTGTATGTGTGTGCCTTTTGCCTAGTGATCATTTGTGAAAGCAAACAACTGGCGGTGCCCTCGTGTTTGTGAAAATAGTTTTGGATCTAAAACCATTTGTATTAACATAATTATTGTGATCTCATTGTAAGAAAACAAATCCAGGCGATGACACTGACATCAACATGCGAGTCCTAGGATTTCTTGATCATAAGATGGGGCTGGATAGTATTAAAAGTAGACGAAAAACCAACAAAAAACTAAAATTCTGCGTGTCTCAAGATGTTTTAGGACAGTATTCTCTAACACAGCATCTTCAACATTTCTTTCAGTATAATGTGTCCGGCTCAGACAGGAGTCATGGCATTCCCGCCCTGTCTCGTGTGTGGCAGCATATAAAATGGTCATATGTCAGTCTTGAGACCCGTCCACGATATAGCCTATACAATGCTATGTAGCACAGGTGTTGGATGTAAAAACCAACTCTCTCTCTCTCTCTCTCTCTCTCTCTCTCTCTCTCTCTCTCCCTCTCTCTCTCTCTCTCT
>RQTK01000227.1:334795-357529 GCA_003991915.1 Elysia chlorotica | reverse complement strand
CTCTCTCTCTCTCTCTCTCTCTCTCTCTCTCTCTCTCTCTCTCTCTCTCTCTCTCTCTCTCTCTCTCTCTCTCTCTCTCTCTCTCTCTCTCTCCCTCTCCTGATGTCTTTTCACGATAAAGGTGTCGAGTAAAAATTACTTGCACGTCTATTGCAGGTAAAAGAAAGTTAGTTTTGGCTCAGTACCAAACCTTCAAGCAAACCAGATTTTAGATCGAGAAGAGGGGGGTAGGGGGGGGGGTAGCTGTTAAAAACTGAATTTTAGATCTCAGTTATACGAGCTACATAATTATACCATCTTCGTATAAGTTACCTATTCGAGTTTAGCATTACTATTTTATAGGCTTCGAAAAGTACAAACCAACCGATATACTATTCCTGCAATTTCCTGGAGAACATGATTAGCATAATGCTTGTAATGTTTTTTAGTTTTACATTATATTGCAATTTTTTGGTTTTGGCACGCTAGAAATAAAGAGAACCGACACGACAGCAAACTCACCGGGACCGGGGTAACAAGGCCTGAGGAGGGCGTGGACAGTTCTTGTTCATCACCACCCACCCTTGGGATATCCACACTGCCCGCTGCACTTGGTATAGGAGTTCCATCCTGATTAGGGCTGTCGGAGTCTATGAAAGAAGTAATCCTCACTCGTAACAAACAGCCCCGCCGGCGCACGATGACAGGCACATCCTCCTCGTAAATCATCGACTCGTTGCGCTGCAGGGGCGGGTGGTGCTGCTGCCCGGCGCTACTGGCCAAGGAGCCCGAGCTGTGGTGCGTCGAGCTGCCCGTGTATGGCACAGCCGTGGGGGCAAGGAGGGAGTTGGATGAAGACGACGGACTTAGCTGGTTTGAGCTTAGGTTGCCGGACATACTCTGACTTAAGCTTAACTGTCGCCGCAGTCTGCCGGCGCGAGGGCTTGGGCTAGACGGAGCAGGGTTCACCACTGTCACCGAAGAAGGAGGAATGTCCTGACAAGCCAATTCTGTCGCTGTAGTTAGTGCAAAAACTGGTGATGATGATGACGATGGTAGTGACAGTGAAGTTAATAAACATGATACAGCTGATGGTTGACATTTTTCGAGCGGATATTCTTTTGTTATCGAAGACGCAGATGGTAGAGGCACAGACTCACTTTTTTCAAGCGCAGCTTTTAAACTAGATGACAAGCTGGGATTTAAACATGTCGGAGAGCAGGCTGCATTGGTCGGATCACCCTCGCTGTCACTGCTGTTTTTGTGCAAAAGATGAGCGCTACACTTGCTGCCAGGCGAGTGACTGCAGGGGATGCTGCCCTGGTGGACAAGGCCTGCCCCTCTGCTAAATATGCTTCCCTCTGGTCGAGGCGAAGAGCGGCCGCTATTGTTGCCCGAGTGAGTGGCAGAATTAGCACCAGAATTACTGTTCGAGTTTTCAGAGATGTGAATCTCCGTGTCTGTATCATCAGTGTCTGAGGAAGCCGATGAGTCTGAAGTCAGGTGTCGCTTCTGCATGTGCTGAAGCTGAACCCTTTGTAACAAATGGTTGTGTAGATTGGTCAGTGCTTTGCCACTAGAGCTGCCTCCGCCTGGGGGAGTCCCCGGGCAGCTACTGATCAGGCTGTGCTTTCTGGCACCGTCATCACTGGATAGGGTTCTAAAGTTTCCAGAGTAGGAGTAAGACATCAGTGAGTTAAGGCTGCCGGGACAAGGCAAAGAGGAGGCGAGGGCGCAGCAGCCAGTGGACGAGTTGTGTCTGCGCAGCGTGACCTGTTGCTGCATGACGCTCTCCAGGCCCGAGGAGCAGCTGGAGGACGCCGAGTGCGGCCGACGAGTGTGCACGGGAGACCTGGGCCCGGTGAACCCGCCATACGCTGCCTGGTGTCTTAGCAGATTGGCAGGTGAGCCTCGTCCTGAGTTAGACCGCCGCAGCAAGATTGGAGATGCCGAGCGTCTACCCATAGAGCCATCGGGCGACGGTAGAGGCGACGTGGAGACGGGCGAGTTATTGATCCCGCTATGGCTATCAGCCACTACAGATACAAACCGCGCCGGAGAGATGCGGCCTAGCTTCAAGTCTGCAGCTTCCTGGGCGTCGATGTGGAATTCCGTCGGACACAATGCGCGGTTGGTGAGATTCGTGGGCAGACTTGGCAGACTGCGCCGAGGTCCGGATCTCTTGAAAGACATTATTAGCGACTTTGTCCGCTAGCGCTTGGAACAATCACTAACATGTCCGTTCTGAGATTTTTCTCTAATTTCCTTTTAAGGAAAGCAACGACGTTTATTTCGGAAAATAAAACGTATTAATTGCTAAACATCTGTGGACCTAATCCACCTAGGCACAACATGTTTTTCATCGTTTTAATATCATATCCATCGTCGCTTTTGGTTTGATGGAAAACTGACACAACTACAGGTCCTTTCTTTGTAGTCAAATTGAAAAGTAAAGCCTTGAAAAACAAAACAAAAAATTTAAAAAATTGAAAACACCAAACACTTTTAATCCACAAAGAACATTTTCACAATCAATAAATCTAACAGCTTCAAGAAGATATATCTGTGGTAAAGCCAATGTGGATCACGTTTTATTTCGACTTGATTTTGACATGACCTTTTTTTTGTTGTTGGAGTCGAGTTTCGCAAAGTTCTCTCATGAAGCTCGGTTATCTCTAACGGTAATGCAACGGGAGTGCTATGCTGATAAGGAATGAAGTGTGTTATAAACAAGAGACAACGCAATTCCTTCACCGTCCACTAATATCAGAGCCATATATCTATGGTGAATAAGGTCTGGTCAAGTTCCTTGATTTATTTAATTAAGTATGGGTGGACAGAAATAGAGATATGAGAGAGAGAGAGAGAGAGAGAAGAGAGAGAGAGACAGAGAGAGAGAGAGAGAGAGAGAGATAGAAGGTTTAGGCGGAGGAAGGATAATTAAGGCTGAAGAAGAAAAAAAAAAAGATATGTATGACACGCGACAGGCACAATTGTATGGAATCAACGAACGACAGAAAACAATCAGCTCGCTTGTTGTAACCCTGGTGATATTCGAGCCCCATGTTTTTCATTTTTAACTCAGTCTAATGGAGTTTACCAATCGCGCTGGAGAGATAGCCTGCGGGGTATTGCACCGGCCTGGTCTAATCAATGCAGCAAGCATTGTGATTCAAGAAGCTGGGGTCTCTATGGTACAAGCTCCAGATACAGTTATCATCATAACGATGCGGCCTTTAGGCAATATAAAGCAATGTAAAAATGCCACATCAATGATCTTGACATAGACGATGTTAAACAATGTGTTCAACATACTAAATTACCACACTGCCTTAGTGGCAAAGGAAAAAAAAACCCTGTAAAAATAGATGAAGTAATAAAATAAGCCTATTTAAGTATTTGCAACCAAGATGTAGTACACAGACATCAGCAAAAACATTTATCGACGTGCACTCGAGGCATACGTCAGAATAAAGCAATAAGAACTTTGAAAATGAGGCGCAACTTCCACAAACAATTTAACAACCGCAGTGCATTTTATACGGTTAAGTACAGATTGTTTACCTTTGCCCCTCAATGCTTCTCATGCGCAGGCACGCGCAATAATAATGATAACACTACCGTATAAAATTGATTTATTTAATTAAGTATGGGTGGACAGATATAGAGATATGAAAGAGGCAGAGAGAGAGAGAAGAGAGAGAGAGACAGAGAGAGAGAGAGAGAGAGAGAGATGAAGGTTTTGGCGGAGGAAGGATAATTAAGGCTGAAGAGGAAAAAAAAGATATGTATGACACGTGACACGTACAATAGCATGGAATCAACGAACGACAGCATACAATAATCTCGATGGTACACGTTCCAGATACAGTTATCATCATAACGATGCGGCCTTTGGACAATACAAAGCAATGTAAAAATGCCACATCAATGATCTTGACATAGACGATGTTAAACAATGTGTTCAACATACTAAATTACCACACTGCCTTAGTGGCAAAGGAAAAAAAAAACCCTGTAAAAATAGATGAAGTAATAAAATAAGCCTATTCAAGTATTTGCAAACAAGATGTAGTACACAGACATCAGCAAAAACATTTATCGACGTGCACTCGAGGCATACGTCAGAATAAAGCAATAAGAACTTTGAAAATGAGGCGCAACTTCCACAAACAATTTAACAACCGCAGTGCATTTTATACGGTTAAGTACAGATTGTTTACCTTTGCCCCTCAATGCTTCTCATGCGCAGGCACGCGCAATAATAATGATAACACTACCGTATAAAAACATTGGGTGGCCTCTCAGAAGCTTTTCGCGGGGAAAGATAAAGCTTCAAACGTTCACAGCACGTAGCAAAAACAAAAAACCCATTCTCTCTCCGTCCCTCCCTCTTTCTTTCTTTCTCTCCCCCCCACACACGCACTGAGTCAGTGGGAGACCACATACTGACGCAGCCGTGTCCTAGGCTCCCAAGGCAGTGATACCCCTAAATACCACCATCGATCACACTGCGCCTTTGTCGCCTCAAGCTCAGACGGTCTCTGGAAGCCTAATGAGACAGACAAGGCACGGCCCGCAGATACAGTAAGCTATCATCAGCATCAGTCCAAAATATGATTGGGAGGAGCATAAAGCAAAAAATAAAAAGGAATGGGGGAAAGGAAATATTTAAAATGGACTAGAGTTAGACTCTTGAAATGGAAACAAATTAATTTTGCAGGATGAAATGGAAGAAGATTTGAAAGGACAAAGACGCTAGAATAGATAATAAAATAACAACAAAAAGATAAACTTATGAAAAAAGCAGGAGGGTATTCATAGAGACGTACAGACGTAGGTAAGTGGGCAGGTAGGTAGGTAGTAGTAGGTAGGAAGATAGATGAATAGAGATGTAGATAGATAGTTAGACAGACAGACCGACAGACACATATATATACATACGTACCGTACCGTACCGTACCGCACACGCACACATACACACAAACACACACAGTAGATTTAGATACAGATTTAATACAACTTCACCATGAACCTTACTTGTCTCGAGCGCTCATTACGAACACATTAAGTCACTGAGAATTACTTTTCTAACCTTATGACAGTCTGTCGTCTAAAGAGTACTTATCCCCAGCCCCTGTGCCTTCGGTTCTCCCGTGCTTGTTAGAAGGAACTAGAGATTCGTTAGCAAGAATGGTCATCAAGTGAAGGAGTCCCTCAAGGATACATAAAGTTTAACTTACACACACACAAAAAGAAAGAGGGGAAAGGTTGATACCTATTTTGTTTTCCACTTATTCGGACAAAAATCAAAATAAGCTGCCGCCGCTGCTCCCGCTACCACCATACCTTTAGAGGGGAAAATGTTTCCACGAAGAGATCACTTAGCTGTGAAAAACGCTTATAGGATAGCATTGTAAACATTTGATTTGTTTTATAGGTGTTTGTTGTTTGTTTCTTTTTTTTCTAGATTGATTGCTACTTCCTATCTTTTTGTTATATATTTTGTACTCAATATTTCTGTCAGATTCGTTTCTGTCCTAAATAAATTATCTGCATTTTAAACTGTCGTCTCATTCGTGCAATAATGTCGGATGGCTAAATGTGTTCTTCTCAATAAGCTCAAATGAGAAAATTGGAGAAAGTGGGCATAACTTACAAATAATAACTAAGTAAATCTATAATTATTTTTATTTTTATTATTTTTATTGTTGTCGGTGTTGTTATTGTTGTTGTTATTATTATTATTATTATTATTATTATTATTATTATTATTATTATTATTATTATTATTATTGTCGTCGTTGTTGTTGTTGTTGTTGTTGTTGTTGTTGTTGTTGTTGTTGTTGTTGTTGTTGTTGTTGTTTATTATGGAGCTAAGCCCAATGACAAAGACTTTTTAGCAGGGCGACAGACAATAGTATAAAAATTCACCATTATTATTAATACTTGGTAGCTTACATCATTATCCTCTTAAAGCATGACGTTAATGCACCGGGTCTCACCAGGGAGGGCATTATACTCCAACGCTGGCATGGCTAATGAGTTTGCATAATTCAAATCCATTGGGTACGACACACGAAGTCAGAGACCCGAGACCGATGTTCTTGGGAACTATACGTACTTTAGCTCTTCACCAGCTCCAACAATTTATACTGCGTTAAAATGTCACGTGATCGGTACATGGTTTCCGGGCCATTAAGGCTGCCTTCATTATTGTATAGCAATAGAGACACAATGAGTCATACATTGATTTTTTTTTTTTTTTGCATTATTTTAAAAATAACTTTGGCCATTCCTACTGCCTCTCTCATTCAAAACAAGTCCTGCTTGTTATTTTCAATATGACCTCTTTCATTCAATCTAAAAATAATCTAGAATGTAACACAGGTGAAAGAAACGACAGCGTTTACAGTCTAGATTTAGACTCACTAGCATTGCTTTCTTCTATATTTTTTTATACTTCTGTTGGGCTTCTGAGAGGTATACGTGCCCAGTTCTCCATGACAAATCCAACTCCCTATGGAGTGGTCACCTAACCGCGAACGCCCCAGACGGGGTTACTGCTATCACAAACAGGCGTGCGTTTCCGCTTTACTGAATACTCTGGGCCTCCGCATGTTTCCATGTAAACAGATAAAACGTAATAGCGTATTTTTGGCAAGAAGGGCCTTTTCAATTCACTGGAGGAAATAATTATACCAACAGATACCAAAATAACTGTCCGTGTCTTGACATGAGGTATTCTGGTCATAGCCTCCAACGTGCTCAGTGTATGGATGTCTCTGCCGACACGAGAGAGAGAGAGAGAGAGAGAGAGAGAGAGAGAGAAAGAGAGAGGGGGGGAGAGAAAGTGTGCGTGTGTGTGCTTGTGGTAAGAACATTTCTTACAAGGAAGTTTTTAAAACCACAAACCATCCAAAACTAAATGAAGACAAAATCAACACACACAAAAACCTGCAGAAGTTCAGGTCCCAATTGCAACGATGAATATACTTGATCACATTCAGTTTGGTAAGGCTTTTAAACACCAGTGTCCCAGTTCTTAAGGTGATTTTATTCTTTTTATATTTCAGAAAACAAAACAACTCGAAGACTTCAATTAGTATTACGATGCACCTGTGTAATCCTATGAATGCATTTCAGCTAATTAACGACGCTGGTCAATTATACATTTTACAGTTACTTTTACTTTCACTATTTCACACATTTCAGGGTGAAAATAAGACACACATACGTACATCCAAAAGAAACAACAAAGACGTCACTGAATACTAAAGGTTGATTGCCGTGAGCTGAGGCGCCTGACATTTCATTCTAGTCTGAGACGGTCGCAACATTTTCACACCAGAAAGGGCAGGCGAAATAATTATGTTATCCTTTAGTTTGGGGGGAACGACTGAGAACGGCCTCAAGAGAATTGTGGTGGCGAGTACTTCCACTGACCCCTGCCAGCACTCTGGTAGTCTGAGAGGGTGCCAGTACCACAATCCAGCGGGGCATCGCCACAGGCATGGGGCTATCAGCTTCATTCTGTGTACCAACGTTTCAGGGAAATAATTGCCAATCGATTGATATCTGATCGCATAACGATTTTTCGCCAGGTCCTTTTGGGACTTCCCTTGCTCAGTCAGGACTACCAGATTATGAATCTCATAATGGCACACCAAAGGTGTTTTTTCTTGTTGTTGATGCTGAGTAAGCAACTGTGGACAAAGCTTACAATCCTCGGTGTTTTAAGATCACGGCTATTGGTGTCGTACATTGTTATTTATTCATAAACTAACTCTGCGGCTCACTTGTAGCGGAAACGGAAAATGTCCGTATACTGTGAAGACCACTATTGCAGAGTAATGATCCTCAACGGAAAGCAAGGAATAACATAGCCATTAGATTGAGAAAGCACAAGTAGGGGCATCTACAAAAAAATAACGGCGGTACTTATAATATTGAACTGAACTGAAATCCAAAAAATAATATCACTCAAGTTTGAGCTGTAAAACATGACAATGAGTGTAGCATAATATACAATCATTATTTTTTAAGGACTACAATCTGCTGTATAAAACTGTCTATGGAAATGTAGTGACTTCGATAAACCAGGATCATGATCCTCGCTAACATGCTCAAATTTGTATCATTTTGTGGATTCTGTTGAATTAAATTAGCCAACGAATTTCGGCAGTCATTTATTAAAAAAATTATTAAATCAGGATATTTTCGACATGTGACAGACTTTTTTTTTAATCCTTTAAAGATAGTGAGATATTCAATTAAAAAAAGGATTAGTAGTAGTAGTAGTAGTAGTAGTAGTAGTAGTAGTAGTAGTAGTAGTAGTAGTAGTAGTAGTAGTAGTAGTAGTAGTAGTAGTAGTAGTAGTAGTAGTAGTAGTAGTAGTAGTAGTAGTAGTAGTAGTAGTAGTAGTAGTAGTAGTAGTAGTAGTAGTAGTAGTAGTAGTAGTAGTAGTGAGTTGGTTTTGACGTCCAGAATCAGCACTATATAGACTATATTGTGGACGAGCTTTAAGTCTGACGTCTGACAATTCTATGTGCTGTCACACATGAGACAGGGCGTAGATACCATGACTCCTGTCTCATACGGTCACAGAAAAAAGGAACAAGGAATGTTGATCGGTGACCCTTGATAATGGATTAATACGTAAAGGACCTGGCCCCTTGTCAAAGGGTATGTCTCTCTGTGTGTCTAACTCAGAGAATGAACCACGCCGCTAATGAGGTGGCTGGAGGCAAAATCAGGCTGCTTACGACAGCTTGACACAATATTGGCTGGGCTTTAGCCACAACATCTCGACAGTAATTGATATTGCTCTGACTTCTGACTAGACAGTAGATTAGCAAAATGTTTTGTTTGTAAAGCCACAGTCACGGAAACAAGAAAGAAACATACATAGGGTTAAGCTAAAAGGAGTTTAAATCAAGGTACAAGCTCCACGAATCATCATTCAAACTACACCAAAAGATGCACGGCACGAAATTAAGCGAGCACAATTGGACAATGAAAAACATCAACTCAGACCATCAAATACATTGGGAAATTGTAAGACAAGTGAAGCCGTACACACCAGCCAAATGAAGTGTGTCACTTGTGCCTGAAGGAAAAGTACCAGATACTCATGAAGAGACTACCTCTACAATAGCCCCAGTGTGCCGCAGATGACAGAGAAGGGAGAGAATAGGAAAAAAAGAGAGAAAAAAGGAAGAAAAAGACGAAGAACCAGAACACGAGGAACATCACGCACGACCGTTCGTTGCAACACTCCGAAAAATAATCAAATGTGCTGGCTAATTTAGAAATGGACATTCACAACAATCTAGTCCTTTGAGGTGATATTCAAGGCGAGTTTAATATAGTTTTATGAAGACAACCTTCATCGTCGAATTAAAAAAAAAAAAAAAAAACAACAACAACTTGGCATTAGCGTAATATTCTCGCCACTTGCTAATGTTTAAAAAATTGCATCATTGAAATTGAAAAACAAACAAAACATCCTTGTTTTATAGGCTAGTAATTTTTGTAATCTTATATAGCAAAATAAGATTTTCGGCCTAAATGTAAAGATCCGCCATTAGTCTAACTGAATTTTTCCGGCATTTAGAGATTTAAAAAAAAATCGAGATGCATCATATATTCATCCAGATGGTGGTTAGATAAAAGATAAGGGGAAAGAGGGAGGATGGTGAGAATGTGAGGGAGGGAAGGAGGGAGGGGAGACAGAGAGACAGAGAACCAGTTTGATATTAACTTTCCTAATCATTTAGTCAGTGAATCGTGGGTGGAAAGGTAACGCACGAACCTGTTCAGCTCTTCATGGAGTTTACTCAATCGCGGCTAACTGATTTACCTCGACAACGTAAAATATCTTTGAGATCAGTCCTCCTGAGCAGGTTTCGGGAAGACGCATTCATTCCAACCGCAAGACTAAAAATCAAAAGTGTTGATAACAATATACACTTACAATATTTGTCTTTTATGTCGAGTACCTATTCGCCATTTAACTTTTTTTTAAGGCACAAAAACTTGAAGGCGGTTAATGTTGTTCTGGGCAGATGCTGTTTTTGGTTGATCAAAATACACGTATTTTTAAAGCAGATCACAGCCATGGGGTGTAATGTTTCGAAGATGTAAGTAAATGTCTGCGAAAAGTAAGCGCAGAAGAACGCACATTTACGAGAACAACTACAACACCATTGTTTCAAACGGGTGCTCACGGCCAGTTCTCTGAGCGTCAATAGACAACATGGTTAAGTAACAAGTTAAGTATCCGAGACATCGACAATCTATTATGTGTGCAATGCCTGCTTGTGCAAGAGCAATGGGCTGGCATGCCATCTGTAACGAATACTCCTTGCCTATGATGCCATTCCTTATCTGCTTTGCTGCAAACAGGTTTAGTGCATCACACATACAGCGGTTGCCAAAAACATCTCGTAATTGTATTTTTTTAATTATACTAAAAGATAACCCACCATGGGGTAGTTTTCATTTCATTTTAGTGAATACAATGTTTTCAATTGTTTTTTTATTTGTTCTTAACTGTTCTTACAAATTGCTGCTAGAGTCACCTTGGCAAATATCACAGCTAGCGATGGTATTGTTCTGGTGACTTCAACAGATTATCATAAACAAATATTTACACAAGAACTGAAACTACGTAAAGCCACCTCCGTCGTATCGCCACAATTACCAACACCGCTGCTGCTGCTGCTGCCACCGCCGCCGCCGCCACTACCAATACATGTACTACTACTTCTCTTGCTGCTATTGTTGATGTTACTGCTTCTACTGCTGCTGCTGCTGCTACTACTACTACTACTACTACTACTACTACTACTACTACTACTACTACTACTACTGCTACTACTACTACTACTACTACTACTACTACTACTACTACTACTACTACTACTACTACTACTACTACTACTACTAATAATAATAATAATAATAATAATAATAATACTGCTACTACTCCTGCTGCTGTTGCCGCTATGCTTCTGCTGCTATAATTCATTCTTACTTTACTACAATTACACTGATTGTTTCCTTCGTTAGCCATGTTGCATGCCAGCCCTGTTTTCTCTTTTTATCAGATTAGCTTTCTAAGAAATTAATTCAAGAGCCAATTGCATGTTCTTACAGCATAGACATTCTTATATCTATATTATTAAACAGTGTAATTACGTCGCATCTGAAGATTTTGGAAAGAGTGTTTAGGCATACGGAAGAAAACGCTCTACACGACTCAAGTGCGTATTATTTTGACATCAAGCCAGACTACTTCAACTGTCTGTGTGAGAAAAAAAAAAACGCTGTCACGTGTACGCCATTGTTATGTTGAGCCTGATGAATGGCTGTCCCTGGCTCACACAGCATCGTGTGTTTACAGTACAGGGCGGTGCCAAAACATCTCCAAGGCGTGGTGACCTTACTATGCAACCAACACAAGCAGTGCATGGAAAATCCCGATTGCCCAGTTATTACGACATTCGCTTACATTTTATTTATACATCATTTCTAGTTAGTTAAAGAAAACATTCAAGTTCGTCGGCCAAAGAGAAAAAATATTTCAACTTCAAAATATATTGATCTGTCCATTTATGATCGTATCGCGTCATATGGAGGCAGTAAATTTATATTTCAATTTCTTTGGGGTTTTTTTTTTTCAAAGACACCAAACACAGGAACACTCCAATAGGTGTAAATGATACCTATCAAAGTAAGATTGCGTGTAGGCTTTCACTAAAAGCTGTAGAATCCAGAACAAGCACATAAAAAATAAAACGAAAATCCGAATGCTGGCGTAAAAAAGAAGGGGGAAAAGTAAGAAAAGACAACGCCCTGGCGTAACTTTTAGGACACCTTGGATCGTAAGTACAATGTCGCAGTAGCTTACGGCTCGTTGTAAGCCCTCTTACCCAAGGCGCTAAACAACAACTCGTATTTATAGAACACTATTATGATACAGAAAAGCAGACGCCCAATTTTAATTTGCGGTCTGATGACTTTAAGAAAGAAGACTGGGTGTTGCACTGTTCTCTGATTGTTGTACTAGAGAAAATATTGACACGCCCTACTCAGTGAAAGATACGCTTCATGGAACATGGTGTCCTATAAAGACAAATCTGTGTTCTACATGAGTTTACTTGCCAGTCACAATATTTGTGACCAGCGTTTGGAAATAAAGTGAACCGATTAGCGCATCTACAAACACTCGAGTCATAATTACAACTAAAGTCAAAGAGTATTATTCTCTTGTCTGGAATGTAGAACTATGTCTGAATAAGAGGAGGGCATACTGACACAGACAAAATTAAGAGGCAGCCCGACAGTCGGTTGAGTATACATTCAGCGTAGTTACTGTTAAAGAAAAATGGTGCAAAGAAGGGAAAACAGAAATATTAGGTGAAAATGAATAAAAGCAAATAGTAAAACAAAAATCTTTCATTTCCTGTTTAAAATCGGAGATAAATCAAACAAAGTTCAAGTATAAACGATTATACAAATGTTATAACAAAAGTGGGGCGCAATCGCAGCTGTAAGTAGAAATAAGAACACATGAGAATGTATTTACACAGAGAGAGAGAGAGAGAGAGAGAGAGAGAGAGAAGTACGTAATGTTGATACGTTTAAAGTTTGAATGGCATGCATTAACTACATAATCAATAAGGCGTTTCCAGTTTCCCGGGTATCAAGAAATAAACTTTCATCAAATGCGATCTTCAAATGTCGATCACTAAATAACACTAATAACTTAAGTAATTACACGTCGGTTTTATCTGTAACATTACATTTTAGGTGTCGGTCTTGTTAAGTCTACATAAGAGGAAAAAAACCCGCCAAAAAATCATTTCAAGCATTGAATCAGCGAAATAAATTATGTCACTTTCCCTGGGAAATCAATGAATCAATCCAACACAGAGTGGCATAAAACTGAAGTTATTACAGCGGCACACAATAATTGACACGATTGTGAAAACATCCGCCTATGAGTACTACCTACAGGCGTTTGGTATTAAATTCTCCAGATAAGTGTGAAACCAGCGACTCTAGACTAGATATTACAGACCGTCTCTGGTGAAACTTAGCTAACCAGATCAAACAAGCCAGTGCTGCACCACATAACCGCAGCGCACATTGCACCACACAGCGCATCGCAACCTTTCAGGCCTGTATCGGCACAGAGCGCTTTACCCCCAGGTAAATAAGCCCGCGTGTGTCAGACGACCCGGCTCTCTGTAATCCAACAAGGAACAATACACAGGTCCCAGACTGCTCGTTCAGGTGGAACAGATGAAATGGAGTGAAAGATTGTGTGGCGAGCCAGCATTTGCACTGAAAAAAATAAGCCAGATGCGAGGGGGGAAATCAGTTTCAAGAATACTTGCGAGGTTTCCACGCAAACATCTGGCGCATCTAGCCGATAAAGCCTGGAAAGGAATTCCAAGCCAAGTCGATATAGATCTATTCTATTTTCTTTCATTCAATGTCAGTACCGCTCTCAAAGTGGGCCTATACGACATGAAGGGGAGGAGAGAGGGAGAGGGGGAGCGCACACGCGAGCGAGAGGACAGGGCACCCGCGCGCTGGACTTGAAGGGCTTGCTGAACCATGGGCCCCTTCAACGTTTTATGTCTATTGGTTAACCAGACGAGCCTACTAACTCTCAGTCTAACAGTTATTTTAATTCCATTGATTGGTCAGGTATACTTATTTTAAAACCAAGTTTATATAACTACATAAACACACAACATAAAAGAAACAATTACTTAGCTTAATTGAGCCTCATTCAGTGCAACAACAACAAAAAAAATGGCAAGGAACAGGATTGAGAAATTAAGATGTACGTAGTCTTTTAAGAGTTGTGATCTAGCAATGTTTTTAAAGATGGACTTTAAAAATAAATCAATAAGAGAGAGAGAGAGAGAGAGAGAGAGAGATGGAGAGAGAAAGAGAGGGGGGATAACACGAACAGACACGCATGCATACATAAAGAAAGAGTATTGAGAACTCAGCACGACATTCCCAGTCTGAGCACACATGATCATCAAATGAGACATAAGAGAAAGTTTACCTAAAGAGCCATGGCGACATGCTGCCTAAGGTTACTGAATACTAGACCTCTGATAGGAAATTGATTTAGGGGGAAGTCTGCATTACAACGCCCTAGTGCGCTTTTCTTTCTTTTTTCCTCGTAGCCAAGTGGGGGTTTTCCTGACATTTTACTTTTCTCGGAACACGTTATTTTATCTCATGACAAATAATTCTTTGGACTATTTATTGGGAGACAGCATGAATCCAAGGGTAAGGGGAGAAGGGGGGGCAGAAACAGGTTAGGGCGGGGGGGGGGGGGGGGGGTAACTGCCACATGCAATAACAAAGTCACAGGCGTATTTATGTAAACGCGTAAAGAAATAATTTTTTACAATCATCAAAGGTATAATAAAGTTAAAAGGTAAAACAGTTAGGGCCAACATAAAGTTAGGCCTGTGGCTAGACAAGGGAAGAGCTGAGGAGGAGGAGATGATCTGTAATGTACACAACAGAGTCAAAATGCGGGGGAAAAGCAACAGATGCCACAATGTCAGAAAGACGTAAGTCTAGAGCGAAGCATCCGAGTATTCCGAGATACATTCTTGCCTAAAGCACTGAACCTGGATCTTACTCCTTTAAGACTACAAACGCTTAGATCAATGGCAGGGCCGATCTATGTTTGTGCGAACCTGTGCTTCTCTGACATCTGCCACCATAGTGTAATGCTTCGGGAAAACATAGGTAAAAACAACAACAACAACAAAACGAATATCACGACCACAGACTAATCGATAGCCTAATACATATTATTACCATCCTCGTGGTACAGGGTGGGGACAAGTTGCTAAAAATGTATTTATTTATAATGTACAAGATTGACGTTAAGAAGATTAAGTGAATTGTATGCAATCAATTCTAAGCAAAGGCCCTCTATAGAGCGAGGGAGAGAGCACTCTTCGGGTTTAACGTCTCCTCGGTTCCCCTGGAGGGTCCTCCTATACGGCGACAGGCGGCGTTGACAGAAGACAAAAGCTAAGGATGAAGGCAAGACATGATAGATCCTATGCTAGTTCATTCTATTACTACAGGCTGGTCCTCTTATGTATGGGATTTCCCTAATTTTGGAGGTTCTAAAGTGGAAAGAGAGGATAGATGGAGACATATAAGACAACCTTCCCTTCTACGCTAGGGTGAGGTGGGTGGGGGTCGTTTAGATTAGGTCTATACATTTAATTTTATTTTTAGAAAGGGTGAGGAGGGAGATCGGTGAAAGAAGTGCAGCTGGTAGGGCTGTATAGTGAAAACCGGGGTATTAACCTAATGTTTTTCTAATTAAGTATTGTTCCACTATTCCCAATATTACCGGGGCTATTAAAGCTCCTACGACCACCACCTACCCGCCATAGCCATAATTACTACGTCTCCAGGAGTTATTATTCTTTTTTTTTAATTGTGCTACTAATTATTACCTTATTATTATCTTAACCATTATTATTATTATTACTATTATTACCATTATTATTACCACTATTGTTACTATTTTTATTATCTAAACAAAAGTTTCACTGAGCGAGTTAACATATCTGTCAGCGCAGAGGAAAAGTTTGAAACTAATTTTTTTTCCTTCTTTTTTTTGTCTAGGCAAATTAATGACAAAGTGTATTTATATTACATTTGACCGTTTTTTCTAAACAACCATGACTATATAATTTATGGTTGTTGTTATTGCTGCTGTTGTTTTCTTTTGTTCAATGTCATTCCTTAAAGTTATCGATTTTATAGAACACTGCGTATTTTATAAACCATTGAGAATTAAATCTTTACGTAAGAAACTTTGTCCAATTGAATAATTCAAAAAAGGATTAGTCAGATACCGTGGGGGTTTTGCCCATTTGAAACTCGTGCGTCAAACGATCAGTTCCTAAACGGTCGATATTTTTTTTAGGTTGATAGAAATTCATTGGCTCTACGCAACGAAATTCTCTTCACATCGCGTCCTCCTTTTCGTTTTCTTTTTCACAAAACGGAGGGACGTTTGGCGTGATTGTTATAACTCTCATTGTCTTCGTCTAGCATAATCGATTGAAATGCACAGGCAAGATCAAAGGATGAAGGAAGTTGGGTGCAATATTTTATGTTTTAAACATGCAAGTTACAGATAATGCATAAATTTAGATGAGGAAAAATCTAACAAACAGAATACGCAATAAATGATATCCAATCAATAGCCTCTTGCAAGTGCAGTTTTCTCCCACAGACACTGGAGGCATTGCAACCTCTCACGGCTGATCTAATGCAATGCCTGCTAGAAGATCCTGCAATTCTAAAGAGCACAGGAAACGGAAAAAACACAACAATGCTAATCAATTTGATAAAGTATTAAAGCACATTTCCTGCATCCAATTTAAACCAAAAAAAAAGAAAAGAAAAGAGAAAAGAACATGAAAAAGAGAGAAATGAGTGTTGATATTCATATTCATAATTATTATGAGCACGTTTCTGAGCTTTGTGTTATTTTACCCCGAAATTCCATTTCTGCGATGCTGCTGATGTAAAAAAATCGATGAGGCAAAGCGAGCTGCGCTGAGTAAATGAATCCTATTTGCCAACCCGTCGCGATATAAATATTTGACACCCTTAAGGCTTGCTTTTTTTTCATGTTTCCATCCCTAGTCAATTTCTATTTTTTTTAATGTACGATTAATAACGTTCTCTATTTCTTCCGCATTTCCTTTTGACTTTCCGCTGTTTATTTTTTTTTTCTCCATTATCATCATCATTAACGTCATCACCATGATCGTGGTGTTATTAACTTTTTAGCCTGTCCCACTTTCTATGGCTCTCTCTGTATCATTCGGTATGTTGGAATCAGCAACAAAGAGGTGCTAAAAGGTGCATATCACTTCAATAAGAGAGGCAAATAATGGAAAGAGGAGAAAATCGTATTGGAAAACGCGATATTATATACGTGAAATTGAAATACATGATTATATTGTAAGTGTTATGGGTTTTTAAAAAAAACCTGGTAAAAGAGGGTTTGTAATAGGTGTTATGTTTACAATAAGACTGGTGAACTTTGTGCGGCTTGTGAGACACGCTGAAAACATGAAAATTAAGATTCAGCTCACCAGGGGCTGTGCCGCCGGATTTTGATGTAAATTAAAAAGGATTTGACAGAGCGTCAAGCCAAGACAGTACACAGGCACAGGGATCTCCGTGCGAACGTTCATTGCCGGAAATCGGATAAGCAATATTAATCTGCTGCGCTCTTTGAAATACAATTTGAATTGCCTTCAAAAAGGTTTCGGCAAACATGTGTGTACATATAGGTTACCGCTCGTATTTATGTCGCCTGTCTGTCTGTCTGTCTGTCTGTCTGTCTGTCTGTCTGTCTGTCTGTCTGTCTGTCTGTCTCTCTCTCTCTCTCTCTCTCTCTCTCTCTCTCTCTCTCTCTCTCTCTCTCTCTCTCTCTCTCTCTCAGCTCTCTCTTTCCCTCTCTTTCCCCCTCTCTCGTTAACCGCTGCCTACATCATGATTTCTTCTCCAGTAATAGAAGAGGCATCATGTTATCGATTACTATTTTACTGGCTGGTATTGTTGCGTGTATTACAAAATTGAAAGTTTCAGATTACTAATAAATTTATTGGTTCATCAATCTTCTTAGCAAATGTTTTTTTTTTTATATATTTGAACTGCAACTGGTTTATAATATGTAATCTCAGGATGAACCATTTGTAGTGTACCCTTACCTTATCGGGTTGAAATATTTCTTCTTTCACATCTTTCTCTTCCCAATTCATTGCCATTGTGTTCCATAAAACAAGAGCACGCGGGGAGAAAAACTATCATTATTAGACATGAAACAATCTAAATCCAAAAGAGAAAAAAGGGGGGAGGGGGAAGGGGGTACCCTTTTCTTGAATTCTTCCTGGGAGATTTGTTTTATGTGATGTCTGGGCAGTCTGAATGCATTCTATTAAATTGGCATTCTTGTCGGATTCTCCAAAAGTGGAAAACAAAAACGCCCCTCTCGTTTCAAGACATCGCAGCAAATTCCACTTGACTGTTCCAGTCTGACAACCAGCGGGATTTGTAAAGAGGTCTTTAAAATAAGGGTTCCTCGTTTCCCTCTTCATTAGGGTTACACACGTCAAAGCTTACTTTCTGTCTAGGTTTGTTATTTAATAACCAAAGCAACATTTTTATTTGTTTTGTTTCGTTTCTTTTTCAGTTGATACATTGACTTTCTGTATGGAATAATATAAAGTAAAGGCGCATAATGGAAAAGTCTGATTAAGCAAAAAATTCGGGAAAATCAAAAGTAAAAAACGAAAGGTTTACTTCTTCAGAGCTTTATATGAATTGATAAGCTTAAGTTGAATAGTATAACTAGCATAGGCTTACAGCTGAACAATATATACCGTTTATTTCAAAATTTAAAAAATAAAAGAATATCCCCTTTAAAATATTGATCTTTAACAGCAACAATTCTCAAGAGCTGATGATGATGCAGTAATGTATGCTGACACAGTCGTGTTCTTACTGTAAAACGTGATCAACATGAACAAATTCATTTCTATTTATTTCGGCACACTTGGTCTTGCCTCGTGGCATAAGAGGTGCGGGTTCGAACTAAGTCTATGTCATTTGTTTCTTTTAAGTTTGTCGTCCTGTTTGTTGGCCCTGTAGATGTAGGCTTGATTTTTTCTTCTTCTTTTCTATACCGACCCCTTTGTATCTTAAGATCATTAGGTCTAGTTTCATCTGTCGAATGTTCTGTCATGAGGCCGCCTTGTTTGCTTCTGAGCTCATAGCACCAGAAGAAAGCAGCGATTGAATTGCTGACTTGCATCCTCTTGTGCAGGCCAGACCCACAATCGATAAGTGATGTCAGCAGTCGTCACGAGTGACATGCCAAATGCGGTAAGGCATCCCAGAACAATATTAGGCACGTCCATCCTGTGACACTTTCTGTTCATCAAAGCAGCCCACAAAAAAATTTGATTCGATTTTCATGCTTCTGAGAAAGGTCGGGTGGAACATAGAGTAATGCATGTAGTAGTATTCGTTTCCATGAGCGCTGCGTAGATTGTGCCACACAAGTGAGCACGGTTTTTGAACTATTTGAAATCTAGAATTATAGCTTTCTTGATCATAATTCTGCCCTAGGAGAAAAGTAGAGAAAAATGGCATGATTGTATTCTCTTAAAATTAATCAAAGCGCATTAAACCTACCAACATGTTATCGTCTCGGTATTTATCAATTTCTTTTTGTTGTTGTTGGTATTTGTTTTTGTTTTTTTCCCCGCTTTTTTCTCTTCAAGGCAGGGTGTGGGAATGGGGTTAAAGATGTAATAATCGAGATACCATAAAGGTGGAGAGAAATTTGATCAACCAGGCGGTAGGTACCGTACAGCATGGGGCGATGGTATATCGATTTGTCAGATCGGCATCGATGGACCAGGAACACTTCCGCCACATTACGGGCACGTTCCCACACGGGCCGGCTCGGGGAAAGCTGCTTTAGATATAAAGGGAATGTCAAAGAGAAAAAAGGGGGGAAAGGAAAAGAAAAAAGAACAAGAAAAAGAAAAACAGGGGGTGGGTGGGGGATGAAACGACTTTTATCAGCTTCTGTTCTAGCTTTTCTTAAGGTGATTGAGGGAAGGTATATGGGTTGTTGGAGAGAGAGAGAGAGAGAGAGAGAGAGAGAGAGAGAGAGAGAAAAGCAGAGAAAGAGAGAGGGAGGGAGGGAGAATGACGTTAAGCGAAAAAAGGCAAAGATGTGAAAATAAAAGAAACCACAGCTTTGGGGCAGGGGACACAAAAAGATCACGCACAGTGAATGGGATGATTAGATACGCTAGGCACGGGCCTGGTGCAGAAACCCCCGCGATCCTCTCTCGGCCCTTGGGAATTCACTGCACATGACGCACAGCAAAATACAATTTACGGAGGCACTACTCTTTCGATGGTAAACTTAGTGCTGGAGCTAGTATTTCCGGAACAAAATTACCCAGTGTTATAGCTCCTCAAATTCAAGCTTATGTCAACTTCTGTTAGGTAGTTTTACGAAACCTTGGTATCCAGACAACTATTTTAGGCAGATATCGGTTTCCTGTGAAGCCCAAGATAGCACGAGATTACAAGGAACCCGACTCCACCTCCGAATGTCCCGGTCGGCTGTAAATTCCCTGTGTTGCTATAAGTCCTGAGCTCGCTGCTTTTTCCAACTAATCTCCACGTTTTTCTCCCTTTGGCACAAGAAATTCTAATTGTTAAAGAACAAAATCTGCGTGTGGATTAAATCTATCTTAATTTTTAAATTTAGTTTTAAAAAAGATTCATAGTGAGTCCATTTCCATTTATTCAATGATCCCTATTTGGATCCTTATAAATACAGGTGCAAAACTTTTAGTCGTTGCAGGGGCAGGAAAAATCGTTAGTTTGTTTTTCCTTTATATATACATCTACTAAAAAAAACGCCCATGTATTGACTTGGATACACAGCCTGCAGGATGGACACAGGACTGATGGCACGCTATACTCCAGCGTTTCCATCCTCGCAAACTTTTGTTAAGGACAGAGAATGGAGATGGAAGAAAATGAATGAAAAGCCAGCCGATGCAGACCTAGAAAACATAAAAATTCAGGAAAGACGTAAAATTGGATTCAGGAGAAAGCTAAAACTCTCCGAGGTATAGCCCTCAGGGGCGTATTTATCGCTGTTGATCTTAAGTCCTCTTACTCAAGCTTGTGAGTCGCTGTCTCACGATAAGGGTTGCTTCTTTTTTTTTCGGATGCGGGGAAGGCATGGCATAGAGAGAGAGAGAGAGAGAGAGAGAGAGAGAGAGAGAGAGAGAGAGGGAGGGGTGAAGGGGAGCAAGAAGGAGAGGGAGAGCAAAAGAAGGAGGATAAACAGATATTTACATGTACATTACAAGAAGCGTATGTGATAAAGTATGAGGTGGGTGGGTAGATAGATAGATATATAGATAGATATGTGGTTTAACGTCCAATTTCAGCCCTAAATATGCTATACTGTGGACGGTTCCCAAGACTGACGTCTGACAATTTTATGTGCTGCCACACACGAGGCAGTACGAGGATACCACGACTCCTGTCTCAGCTGGTCACATTAAACTGAACCCAGCCCAACCAGAGGGGGGGGGGGGGGGGGGGCGAAATCGCCAGGGCTCAAACCACGGATCTCATGTATCGGAATCCTAAAGTATGTTCTAACACAGGGCTATCGCGCCGCCATGATAGATAGATAGATAGATAGATAGATAGATAGATAGATAGATAGATAGATAGATAGATAGATAGATAGATAGATAGATAGATAGATAGATAGATAGATATGGAAAGTTAAAGTTACATAATTATAATACAATTATAGGGAATTATGCAGTTAGGTCGTGTTGGTAACATCGACACAAGCAAATTAATCCAAGATCCTCGCACATGAAAGTCCCACAGAACGCTTGGAAGAGTGATACATTGAGTTTACTTTAAAGGCCCATGATCGATCCACGATCATCACTTCTCACATCTAAGAGGCCTACAGGACGTTGAACCGATCTGGTCACTCATAATTTTCCTTAACGTGATTCATCATAACATGAGGTAAGCTAGGGTGTAGCCAAGTAAGAAGTTTGTGTTTGATTTCTAGAAAGTTTTAAAAGAAACAGACGCACCCATAAAAAAGAAAAACAGAACAAACATGAAGGGTCTCTCTCTCCCCTATCTCTCTCACTCACTTACTAAGAGATGAAAATGGAATATTATTACAATTTACATTGTTAAACATTGACTTTCATACGCAGAAACAAGAGTGTGTACACTATTCTGAAGAAGAGTGTTTAAGTTTTTAAATTTCAAGACGGAGAGAACACATATTCTTTATTTAAGTGGATGTAGTAGTTATTTCATTTTTGTCTGTTGTTGGGTTTTTTTCTTTACTGGTGGTCACCATACTAAAATAAAATAAAAAAACGGAAAAAAAAAAAAAAAAATAACAGTAAGGTCATCCCAGTAGTTTGGGAAAAGAGGGAAAGGGTAATTAACAATTTCAACACGGAGAATTTACTTCCCAAATATTAAAAAGGGGCTATGCAAAGAAACGTAGGGCTAACCAACAGCAATGATGACAAGAACAAACAAGAGAAAGTTAGAGAAAGGTTTCAGAGGAGATATAGAGGGTAGGCCTATACGCTGAAGATAGATTTAAAACTAAAGGTGTGACACACAGGGTCGGCACACTGTTTCCTGTAGGTACGGTGCACGGGATTAACTACCTAAATGCAGAGCATGATTTAATAAACTAGTTTAAAGAAGAAGAAACAGAGTTCTATTAATAGCACTAGAGAGCTCAGTGACGTCACAGCACGGCGGCACTTGAACACTTGAATGTTACTGAGGAGAGGAAAAGAGGGGCACAGAGCTAAAAGTGGGTTTGAAGTTTGGAAAATAATTTTCCAAATTGTATGAACTTTTTCGTACCATTTCGGACCTTGACTTAGTCTCAAAATCAAAAGGACACTTTTTAAAGAGAAAGAGGCAGAGACAGAAAAAAAAGACAAAGAAGTTCAAATTAAATGGAGATATATATATATATTAATAATAATAATAATAATAATAATAATAATAATAATAATAATAATAATAATAATAATAATAATAATAGTAATAATAATAATA
>RQTK01000227.1:297713-324853 GCA_003991915.1 Elysia chlorotica | reverse complement strand
ATCCATCTATCTAACTATCTATCTATCTATCTATCTATCTATCTATCTATCTATCTATTTATCTATCTATCTTATAATAGCCAGAGGAAGGAGGGTGTTTGTTTTGGCTTTTTTTTTTTTACATCCAACGTTAACAGTATATATGTTATATTGTGGAATGGCCACGATACTGACGACTGAGACTGAGAAATGAGGAGTTAGAGAGCAGGATAAGCAGCAGAACGGTTAGAAGAACTCTGGAAGGAACAGGAGAAAGACGAGGAGCTGCAGGAGCAGGAGTAGTAAACTAAAAAGGAAAATGAGGAGGAGCATGAAGTGCAAGAGCAGGAGGAACAGGAGGAGGATACATATATACTGTTAACGTTGGATGTATTAAAAAAAAAGCCAAAACAAACACCCTCCTTCCTCTGGTTATTATAAGATAGATATATAAATAGATAGATAGATAGATAGAGAATATGTCATGGAGAGGGCCAAGTGTGGTAGACCTACACACAATCCTTGTGATAAACCTTGCTAGAGGTATACTCGTTCAGGGTTGTTACAGCGAGGAATGTGAAGTTTATTCTGTGCTTGTCTCATTTATTGAAAAATAGGTATCTAATTAGTAGGCTATAATTATACATGTACCGGTATCAATAATATAAGGCCTACCGTAGTACATCATTTACGTTGACTTGCATTTTACTGAACTAGCTAACTGTTTTTATTACGAGAAAACGTTCGAAACCCCCAACCTAGCGCTACATTAATTGTAGGACTTTGATGCCATGCAGAGAACGAAGCCTATGTTCCTGCAGGTACGTTACCTGAACCAGGTGCAGAGTTCAGGGTTAGCGCTCCTGGCTTGCTCAATTTGTGTGGGAGACTGATTCCAACCTAGCGCTACATTAATTGTAGGACTTTGATGCCAGGCAGAAAACGAAGCCTATGTTCCTGCAGGTACGTTACCTGAACCAGGTGCAGAGTTCAGGGTTAGCGCTCCTGGCTTGCTCAATTTGTGTGGGAGACTGATCAAAAGGTTACGGTTTGTGAACACATGCAGTGCATAAACAACAGGCGCGTTGAGAAAACAAACACATAGTCATGAAGGCCCATAACAAAGTTGCGTTGGTTGAAACACTAGAGAAAAAGAAAGAAATTATACTGGTAGCTTACTAGATTACAGAGTTATAAATCTATACGAGTAAGATTTACATCATAGATCGAGAAGCGAATGCCTTTTTTGTTTGTTGTATATTTATTATAGTCTGACTGACAGTTCCTCTCTCTCTTTCTCTCTCTTCGTGTCTGTATGTGCGTGTGTGTCTCTCTCTCTCTCTCTCTCTCTTTCTCTCTCTCTCTCTCTCTCTCTCTCTCTCTCTCTCTCTCTCTCTCTCTCTCATGCAATTATCTTTCTTTCACTTTAAAACAATATAGCCGCGTTTTACCCCGTCAAACTATATCTCTCTGTCCAGACTGTTTCTAAAAAAGAGCGCGAGCCGAGAGAGAAGGGCACACAGAAACACAGAAAGGTGAAGTGAAGACGTGGGCTTAATTAAGCTAGTGTTGGTGCTTATAGGAACTGCAAATTGGGTACAATCGCCCGAATAGACATCGGCGCTATCTGAAGCCTTACACTGAATAATCCACTTTACTTGAAAAATATCTTATTGAAAGTAACAATTTTCGTGGTTACGTAACTTTTAAAAATAGTATTTCCTTTAAATTCGTTTGCTTCCTTTTAGTGTACACATAGCTTATGTGACAATTTAAACCATATACTCGTTACCAACATACAATACAACGCTCAAAGTTATTGAGAACATTCGCCTCACCTGAAAGTGATATTCGTAGTGGATCATTACCACCATTCTTGAGATTAAAAAAAAAAAAAGGATCAATGGTAAACGTAAAATTTGCGACTTGAAAAATCTTCGTAATTCATCTAATTCGTCTAAAAAGATCGTAACTAAAACATAGATCATTCAAAATTGGTTCAAATTAGATAAATTTGATCTGATTGGCCCACCGTTGGTTGAACATCATTTTGCCACTGTTTATAATTAACTAGAGAATAAATCTGTCTAGTCTTTCGTACATTGAAAGAAAGCTTTGTTTAGATTTATTACACCAACTCCTGAAGATACTCAACCGATGCAGTCAATTTATGTATTCCAATTTATACAATCTGAGTTTATCGTCAACATTGATATACTTCTAGCGTATATTGTGGATCAAGATTGGTCATAGCCATTCTTGTTTCTCATGGCTATATCTTTATGTGTAGCTGGATTCGGTCGTCATTGCGTGTGTTCAAATAACGTCTAGACCAAAGAGGCATTTTTTTCCTTTTCTCATGGAGACATGGAGAGGGTGGGGGAGAGAGAAAGAGAGAGGGACAGAGACACAGAGAGAGGGAGAGAGAGAGAAAGAGAGACTAACAGTAACACGTATGTAAAAACTGATCAAAATAATATATTGTATTGGAGGTTGTTTCAGTGCTGACAAGTGTGTGCCGTGTATTAGTTTTAATCCCAGACAGACAATAAAATAAAGGTCAGTCAACAAAGTAACTTTATAACGACAACACTGTCCAGATAACAAACATTACAGTGCACGATTGTTGTTTCCGTTGCTGCTGCTGTTGTTTTGCTTTTTTTTTTTCATTCACTCTGCGCAAAATATCTTCCATTTTCCGTGAATGTCAGACAGCTTGAGACTGGTAACATTGAAACATGTGACTGTATATAAAAAAGAGAAGGCCGAGCAGCTGATTTTTGTTGACGGCCCAATCAATAAAATCGAAAGTCGTTTGCGCATCTCTATTCACACGATATAAAACAATAATGAACAATAAGTGGGGCTGAAAATGAGAGAACGAATGTAATGGATTTCTTTTTCCTTCTGAACGAAACTCCCACAAACTAAGACTGGAAGTCGGAAATAACAGCTAGGTCTGATCTGGGTACCGTTCTGTCTGCCGGCTATCCAATGAATATTTGCAGCCAGCCAGACTCTAATAAACTCATTTCAGTCAGAGAAACCAGTCCTAGGGCCCGTAGTTTAAATTGGAAACCTTCAAGCTTAGGAAATGAGAGTTTGCAGTATTGGAAATTCTAAGACACAAAACCATTGGGGATAGAAAAGATAAAGAGATGGTGTATATGGGCGTGTATGTGTGTCTGTGTGTGTGTGTGTGTGTGTGTCTTTTTTGTGTATTTTAAAGTTAATATTAATTTCCCCTAGAGGGATGTAGGTATGAAAGACGTGGGCCAACTGAGAGAGAGAGAGTTGAAAGACGTGGGACAACTGAGAGAGAGAGAGAGAGAGAGAGAGAGAGAGAGAGAGAGAGAAAGACAGACAGACAGACAGACACACAGACAGACAGACAGACAGACAGGGAGAGTAAGAGAACGAGAGAGAAAGTCATTATAGGAAAAGTGTTTGAATAAAAACATAAAAACGTGAGTAGACTATTATGGTACCAACGGTACCGAATAAATTGGCTGCATATTCTGTTAAGTCCAGAGATATTTGCTTTTCATGTATTATCAATCTGTCTTTTCTACGAAGATAACGCTCGGAGATGGGGAAAACATTGAACAGAATATTTGTATTAGTCTCCGTAATATTGTAAGTAGTGTTCAGATCTAAACTCAGAGAAACGGGAAACAAATTGGAATCAAGAAAGAGCCAAACCAAAAATAAAACCAGGATTGACAAGAACGCAATAAGGGAAAACTGGAATCACATAATTATGACCGTATAAAATACTTGATTTTACAAATAATTAACGTCTTTGGTTGTGTTGTGGTTTATTAAAAGGATGTATTACAGCGAAACAAGATGATTATGTTTCGGATTATTTTTTTCAAAATAAGAACTCCTTGCGACTGTCCAGTTTATAATAATGGTTAATATTCCAATAGGTTACCCGTCACCACGGGACTTTATCGCAGTGGGCGATAAGCTACAATGCTGAAGGAAATGTCTGGGTCAAGAAGAACTTTGTCAAGTTTCTTAAAAGTCCAAAAATAAAGCTGAGCCAAGTAATCATACTTTGTGGTACATCAAAGAGGGAAAGAAAAGAGATGCTAATTGCAAGCTAAGAGAAATGAAGAGAGAACATGAAATATTTTTTTTCTTCTTACATCACCGATCCCATCTTAAATGTATTCCCATTTACACAGCGTATTACCCTCTGAATATTGCATGGGCAGACTTACCCAGACTGCTGGAACCACATCGACGATTGCGAGAACAAAACACTAACAACCGAGGTCCTTCTCTGGTCTACTCCCGCAGTTTTCCCTTTTTCATTATGGACAAAAAAAATCGCGTTTCTGCCTGTGTGTGTGTGTTTGTTGTTTGTTTTTTTTGTTTTTTTTTGTTTTGTTATTGTGTTGTTTTTGTGGGTTTTTTGTTTTATTTTGTTTGTTGTTTTTGTTGTTTGTTGTTGTTTTTGTTTTTGTTGTTGTTGTTGTTGTTGTTGTTGTTGTTGTTGTTGTTTTGCATAGATGTAAACTCGTCAGCGTGGAGGGAGGTGAAGAAGTCACCAAGACTCATGTACATACATTGATTATCCATATAAAATTTGATGATACATGTACTTAGGTGGGGAAAAGGGGACGCTCTTGTAAGAGATACTGGCTAATGAAGCGCAGTAGTTACGTAGACTTTAGAACAAAAAGAAAGGAATAACACATGTAATAATGATAATATTCAGCGTAGACACAGCGTAGAGTGACGTATTATATATGAAAGGAAAGACAAATACAGACGGGGAAAAAACAAGGCGACATTTAGACAGTGAGTAGTCACAAAAAGATATTTAAAAAACAACATCACAGGACAGGGGGACAGTAATTTAAAAAAAAAAAAGAGCCTAAGGAATAAAAAAAACAACAACAACAAACATAAATAGAGAGGGACAAGCAAAGGAAAGAAGAAGGCAAGGAATTAAAAAAAGAACACACACACACAGAGAAGTGGAAAGGGTCCAGTAAGGATACAAGAATTTCTAAAAGGCTGAAGAGATGGTACTGCTCACTAATGAAGAATGATGTATGGCGCAACAATGACGCTCGTTAGGTGACTCACCATTGAGTCCGTGTCGCTCTCGTCCTCCTCCCTGGCTGTCTCTATAGCCTTGAGGAGCAGGCGCCTCCCGTCAGCGTCATGCACGCCGTACACACTGCTCAGCTCCTCCTCGGTGGTCAGTCTACACGGGGAGAAGAACATTATTAAAGTGTTAGCGCTCATTAAGAGATGTTGCTGATGATATGTAATCGCTAGATATTATAATGGTATGTGGAAAGAGATGGGAGAGAGGGAGAGATGAGGGAGAGAGGGAGAGAGGAGAGAGAGAGACAGGCAGACAGACAGAGACAGAGAGAGAGACAGACAGACAGACAGACAGACAGACAGACAGACAGACAGACAGACAGACAGACAGACAGACAGACAGACAGACAGTCAGAGATGTCCACACGATATAAAAAATACATTTTATAAGGTACGATTAGAATGTCATTTCGATTTAACCTGAGCAAAGAATATTGAATTTGAAGAAGCTTTATGTCATCTTTGAAAATAGAACCAACGACTCTGGCTTGATTTTATAACCAAATTCGAAGACAGTAAAACGTGTTTGGTTCTTGGCCACACGATATAGAAAATACATTTTATGAGGAATGTCATTGAATTTTTAAAGAAGCGTTATGTCATCTTTCAAAATAGAACCAACGACTCTGGCTTGATTTTATAACCAAATTCGAAGACAGTAAAACGTGTTTGGTTCTGGCGTTTCTTTTTTCTTCAGATGAGGGAGGGCCTTGGTTGATTGATACAGGTATAACATATATAAGGCGGAAAGATTTGAAGAAAGAAAAAAAGAGAGAAATGGAGAGAGAGAGAAAAGAGAGAGAGAGAGAGAGAGAGAGAGAGAGAAGATTTTTTGAGGAAAGGAAAAAAAATGTCTAGGTGAACAGAGAGAACCACAAGCACTAAGCGCTAGAGCAAACAACGAGAAAAAAAAGAAAAGAACGCAGGAAAAATGGAGCTGCGCTTTTAAATACAATCCTATAAAAAATTGTTTGTGTTACTTAGTCCAACAGAAATATGGGTGAGTCAATAGTGGGAAAATAAGGCAGCAACATAGAAATAAATGATCAGTATGAGAGAACAGCATCAGACGAGATGAACATGATTGAAAGTGGTGGTAATAAGTGCGAGTTAGCCCCCAAGAGAATCGATTCAGCGCCGATATGGCACCACCTGGTTATGTTTATTGGCTCTTGGCCAACATGGGCATGATATTCAAAAAAGGATAAAAAGTTCATAATAACACACAAAATTGAGGTTAATTATTTTTCATACGTTTCCTTTAGACGGTGACCAACGGGATCTAATAACTCAATTTTTCCGCCCCCCTCAGGGGTAGCTGGTGATTGCGTGTATATAAGATTTATGCTCGAACATGTTAAACCGACAAGCTCTGATCGATCAAAAACCCCTAATACTTTCTTTGGTGTAAAAAGAATAGGACACAATAAATAATGCACCTCAATACGATGTTCAAGATCCTCTCTCTCTCTCTCTCTCTCTCTCTCTCTCTCTCTCTCTCTCTCTCTCTCTCTCTCTCTTTCTCTCTCTCTCTCTCTCTCTCTCTCTCTCTCTCTCTCTCTCTCTCTCTCTCTCTCTCTCTCTCTCTCTCTCTCTCTCTCTCTCTCTCTCTCTCTCTGTTCTTCCCATTCCAAACTGATCGGATCTATTTTACTCTCTCCCTCCCTCCCGGCTCTTTAGCTCTAACATCCCGTTTGTGCTTTTCCATACATCCCTAGTGCCTGGTGTAAATACAAAATTCGTAAAATACAATATTTTCTTAAACCTTTTAATAGGAACATGCCTATCAGCAGTGTAATAGTTCTGTAAGGCGCACTGGTGCACCAAGATCTATAAATTGGTGTTCATTAACATGTCTCTATGACTCGATAAGACAGAGGGGCACCTGCTGACCCTGTATTAATCAATCAATGCCCTCCCTCACCTGAAACGCTAGCACAGCTCTAGCTCTAAGGGTACACATGCACAGTGCCTGAGGGGCCGAGAGAAAAGTGTACTGAAATGCACATAATTACTGCAGTTGCTAGGGAGGACTCGGAAGGGGGGAGGTAGCTCGGGGGGTACAGCGGCTTCTACACAGCGAGCAGCTCCAAGAGTTACAAGTTACACATTTATCTAATGTATAACAAAAGGAGGAGCAGGTAGTCTACTAAAAAATATTTCCATTAACAGAAACATGGCTTAGCTTTTAAACAAAAATGTGTAGACCCATCACCTTTACTACTTTCACTAAATCAAAATCTTGTTAATTTTTAGAGAAGTTACTAAGAAGCGAACGAATGCCAGGTTTGAGCTGCAAGAGAAGACCCACTAACAAAACCAACCTTGCGCGAACTGTTCCAATTTGCAGCTCAATACAATTATGTCCGCATCGGTAGCACCCAGACACAGGTTGGGGACACATGGGGAGCTTGATCACTTTTATTTTCACTTTTTTATAATTCCTTTTTTTTTAAAGTCATTCCTACTCTACAATGAGAGGTCTACTAGGTTCCCCTTTTCTAAGAATTAGTGGGATATTTTTATGAACCTGTCTCCAAACGAAATCTATATTGCAGGTTAGATTTTGTTTATGTTGTGATATGATTAAACCACCAAGGTAATTATTGCTCTCCTGAGTGATTTTAACAAGACGGAATGTTATCGTAGAAGACTAAACTTTTTTTTTTATACTTCAGGTGAATTTACATAGGAAATGGGCAAGAAAGGATATTGAAGGGCGTAGAAAGAATGAGAAGAAGAAGGAGGGGGGGGGGGGGGGGGGAGATAGAGATAGAATCTAATGAGCATAATAACTAAGATGTAACCCACACTAAAATATTTTTGTCTGGGTGGCATTACATGGTATATTAGCGTAAATACTTTGGTTTCATGACTTAAAGTCAAACTAAAGATGATTATAAACCATCGATTGAAATACAAGTCTACAATTTCTACCTTCTCCTACACCACACGCTCATCTTGTTCCTCCTGGTTTCTCATTACAATTCACCCCATGCCGGGCATCAGGTCCGAAATCAATAGAGAGTCGTGAGCGGAAAGCCGCCTAGAGCCGCAGGACGAGTCAGAAGGACGGATCAGATCTTTCGGGGGCGGTTACTGGTTGCGTTGGACCAGAAGGCATCCTAGCAAGCATCTTTTTACTTATAAGGTTTAGTGCCCCTCTTGAATTTTTCTTTTTTTTTTTTTAAATCTATTTTGTCACACAAAATGTAGGCAAAACATCAATGTTGTTGTTGGTGGTGGTGATTTTTTTCTTTCTTTTTTTTGTTTTGTTTTTTTAAATCTAGGTTAGATATCACGAATTCTCCCTGCAGTCCGGCCCAATGGGTTAGGTTAAAGCCCAGTTATAATTTCTTCATGGTATTCTGATTTACCAGCAATAAGGGTATCGAAAGGGAACACCGGAAGTTCGATTGGTCACTGTTATAGGTTCAGAATGGAAGGTCGACGAGTCAAATCTAAGACACCTTACCCCCCCCCCCCCCCCCAAGTGTTGTGTTGCTGTTTTTCTTTTTGCTGTTTTGTTGTTTTTTTTCTTGTTTGTTTTTTTTGTCTTGTTTTTTTTTTTTTTTCAAAGCCTTTGGTACCATCATTTTTTAAACTGTGATCGTATATCACATGAGCTTTCTATACATTTAATTTAATTAATGGCCAAAGAAGTTTATTCAATCTTGTACTTTGTGGTGAGACATATTATATTCTCTAGGAATTATGGCACATTATGATGGTCAGTTAACTCTGTGGGCCTAGAGATTTGCGATATCTGGGTCTAGATGTAGGTATAACGCTTTCCACATCACTCCATGACCTCCTTGTATTCTATCTACCCTCCCCTAAAGACTCCTCTTCGTAAAAATGCAAATTATTTTCCGAAGAGAAACATTACACCTACACCATAATTTTAATTTGTCGTGTGAGTAAAGGGCGTTCAGTACCATTACAATCATTTCTATAGACGAGTGTAAACTAAAGTGCCATTAAAACCAAAAGACTCCTATGTCAAAGGTTTGCCCCCAGCCGATTATGTTTCTCATTCTTTATTTACGCGTAAAATACAAGCACATAAAAGAAAAAGAGATGACAGTGATTTAAAAAGTTATTGTTCATGAACCTTTCGATCTTATAGGCCTACCCCTAGCGTGCCAGTCTTACGACTTGACTGTAAATAGTAAAGTATTGTTTGTTTGTTTTCTTCTTTTAATAAAACAGTTGGTGCTTGAAAGCTCACGGGTTGTACATTGCAGTAAGTTTATATCAAACGTAAACAAAGCTAATATCGGCTTGGCTGTTTGCATCTTCGACTTTAATGTGTTATTAACTAAAGTATAGTAGTAGCAATGCAAAATCGATGGGAGAGTAATTTAATACAACAATTTGAGTTTCCTTTATTATAGATCAAAATACTATCGGAAGATTGAACTGCCATTACCATTTGTATGTATGGATTTGGTACATTGCCCACTGCACACGCTGTTTGTATTAATTTACTTGTATTTACTATTCAAAGCGACGCCCGAGGACTTGTTGCACTGCCACAGTGGTCACGGCACAGTGATCATCGATAGGCAATGAGCAAAACACAAGAGTTGCTTTAAAAATAATAGCAATTATAGTAAAGAGCTATGTGCGTATCCATTTAGCAGTTCTTGCGTGAAAAGATTGAAACCGGATTAAGAGGACAAGAAAGCCTAAAATTATTCGTTAAGTATGTTATAGAGTGCATGCCGGTCAAGCTTGTGCGTTTTGTTTGTTTTCGTTTCTTTTTTTTTCCTTTTGGTTGTGGTTTCTTATTTCATAATTTTTTCCTTTCTTCATTTTGCTGTATTTTTAAGGCGTAGAGAATGTTTTGTTTTTTGTTTTGTTTTGTTTTTTGGGTACTCTAAAGAAAATTAATTTTTTTTTGGGTACTCTAAAGAAAATTAATTTTGACAAAGCTGTATTAAATTTCCCGCCCGCATGTTTTTAGAATCACACTAAGTTATGCCCGTTTAAAATACTCTAAAGCTAAAGCTATATCGCAAACTATGTTTCTTTTAAATAAATATGGTAGCTGCTGGTGCATTTTAATAATATCAGTATGTATCTGAAAACTGTGAAGTCGTGATAGTAATACGATACTCGGTATTGTTCGTCTCTTTTTCATAGTTGATGATTGTCGAACGCGCGTGAAACTAAGGACACGTTATTGGCTGTCGATTTGGGGGGGGGGGGGTATGTTCAGATAAGCACGATAACGACGAATCGGGTCACATAAGTTTTATCATCGAAAAACATAAACAAGGTCTGCACGCACACACACAAAATGTCTTATACGAAAAACAGAACTAGACAAAAAAACGAGCAACTACATCTTTTGTTTGAAGAAGATGGTAAGAAATTGAGTTTAGCTCTGGGGCCCTAAAAAGGGCGAGGTGAAAGCTAGCTGTGAGTCAAAGCCTGCGCATGTAGTTCAGATATTGGCGATATGAGCGCTATATCAACTTTGTATTTATTTTGACATTACAAAACTCGAGTGCTAATAAATTCCTCTTTATAATGTGTTTGAGCGACTTTATTTTCAGAGACATGGGATTTAGATGATATAAAATGTCTTCAAAAATAAGTTTTCATTGCAGTTCCAAATGCAAATTTATTTGATAGGTGAGAATATCGCCTCGACAACTCATTTTACCATCCAGTGCCAATTATATAACGATGAACAATTACATGTAGAATTATGCTTCAAACTATATCCTGATTAAATTTACAGAAAGAAACTTCTTAAACGCATGACAAAACCACTGAGTGTGAAATGTTGAAGACGTCAGCAAAAACAAAAAAAATCCACCTGCTGTAGTCGATTTTTTTCAGTTTAAAAGAGAAATACAAGCGCTGAGATAATGATAATAAAGGTGTTATCGGCGTCACCTACGACTGGCGCAAGTTTATTAAACGCCTAGTGTCACGCAAACAGGGTTCAGTCAGTGTGTTGCAGTTCTAAATTTCGTTAAAATCTGGGGGCGACACTGGCAAATTTGTTGTTTTTTAATTAGTGAGAAATGAACAAGAAAAATCAATTTAAAAACAACGTAAAACATAAGCGAAAAGCATAACAAAGCTAAAGAAAAAAAAGAAAGAACAACAACAACAATAATAATAATAATAATAATAATAATAATAATAATAATAATAATAATAATAATAATAGTAATAGTAATAATAATAATAATAATAATAATAATAATAATAATAATAATAATAATAATAATACACTTTTGGAGATTTATAATCTAAAAAAATATTAATGTAAAGCCAAAAGTGGTTATGGCAATTTCTGCACTGTTAAACATAGAGTCTGTGCGGTAATGATCATCAGTTCATGTTACAAAATGCAATAGATGGACTTTAATTGGAAATTTTCAAACGCTATCTGAGAATGTATATGAACCAAAGCTATATCCACAGAGCAGTCTGAGAATGGACAATTATGAGTAACCATCGCGTGCATCATCAGAAGGTTGGACGAAAAGGGGGAAAGGATAAAAGAACAGAGAGAGAGAGAGAGAGAGAGAGAGAGAGAGAGAGAATGGGAGAGCGGGATAGAGAGAGTGTGTGTAGCATAGAGAGAGAGAGAGAGAGAGAAAAAAAAAAAGGGGGGGGGGGGGGGGGGTAACAGATTTTAAGTGTATGCGAAAAAACGTGAAAAGAAAGGGATGAACAAAGTAAGACAAACAAAACAGTGGAAGGAAAAAATTGATACACGTACGAGGTTTTTCTCTTGAGATGAAAAGGCGATCCTTTGTAATGTCCATCCACGGAGTAGATTAGACTATTATGCATTCATATTTCACAATCTGACAGGTGGACTCAATACAAAGAGCTCTTTTGATTGCGATTATTATACAGCTTTGGGGCACATTTATATATTTGTATTCACTACCACAAGCTGAATGCATTTTAGTGACTGGTACAAAATGCTCATTGTCATTATTGTGGTTGAGTTTCAAAAGAGGGAAAATTAGAGATGTCTTTCCTCTATACCATGTATAGAAGAAACAATTTGATGATGAAATAATGTTGTAGTAGTTGATCTTCAAAATAAATAATAGATATAAACCTATATTATTTATTTGTTCCTTAGGAATATGTTTACCGCACTAAATGTACACTCTTTACCTTCACATTACAAAGCAAGAAATTAAAAGTGGTTTAAATGGTCCATACTTCAATCACTGTGTCATCATCGCATCGTTTCGGCACGTCTGAGAGAAATGTAACCATCAGTTTCACCACAGATTGTGTTTCTTTTCTCAAATTTAATAATCGCACTTCTATACATAATAATTATTAATTGTAAATACGATGTTTGTCAACAAACAACCGTGTCTCCTATTGACAATTATTTAAAAAAATGAAACTACGATTTAATCATCCCGTTATGAAACCTATAAGATATACATGTATCATTCTATTGCGAGCTTGAAGACATTGGTACTATAACTAGGAGTTAAGAAAAATTACAGAAAGAAAGATTAGAAAGTTTCAGACATTTAACATTTTTACCCATGAGATATTCCGCTCCACCTTGAAAATAGGTAGATTATTATAATCTTGGATCTAAAAAAAAAGTATGGGTATTACAAAAGACGTTTTGAGACGAGAATTAGTTGGGGTTTTTTTTTCCATGCAGCGACGGGCAAATATTCTATTTTGTGTGACTACGATATTTAACCTGGTCCTGGTCTGCTTTACTTTGGTGCGGCCTTGTGTCCAAATACAAGGCACGTAGTGCTGTTAAAGGCAGATGGAAGAGTATGATGGGGGAAAAGTGAATTTAAAGAAAAATATGTATGTTGCTCTTAACTGAGCTCCTAGATTATATCTCTCACGTTGCGAACGCTTTTTGTAGTAAGATGTGCTTTGTATTTCTAAATACCGCTCAAGTTATTCATAAACGTATTACGTTAGTTATTCAAGCAATACACCTACTTTGCAGAAAAAGATGGAATGGCTGTGAATAGCCAATTGACTTGAAAGAACAAGAGCCGGTTATGGTACACGAAACAAAAGACGGCAGCAACTACAGAACGATAGCATTGATCAGTTATACCAGCAAAATCATGCTGTACATCATGAGAGGGGGAGGACGGTATAGAGAGTGGAGAGGGGGGGGGGTATACTATGTAATAGTTGTTGGTAAGTAAAGTACATTTACACACTTTTAAATGTTACGGTCTCTAACATAATATATTTTTTCCGTTGTGTCCCCAATAAAGTCGATCAGGTTTACACGCCCCCAGAGTCCCACTGCCTGAGGAGCCATTGCGGCACCCATAATGATGACGCAGAAGTCAACAGAGCGTTGCGTTTGTAAGAAGGCTATTTCATGGTCCATAAAATTGACGATTTTCGTAGATTTCTTGTTAAGATCTTGGAAGACTTAAGCCAAATCACCGTGTGCATTTGTTAACAATTTATCGTGAACTAATCTAAATGTTTCCGTCTCTATCGTTATCTAAGATATCTTTTTTTTTTTTTTGCTCCTTCTCTCAAATGGGCAAATTTCCTCCTTCTCTCATTACTCATTTATAAAGTGGGAATAACTCATGGAATATGATTATCCAACATAACTGGACTAACATAAAAAGCCCTTATATGTTTTCCATGATTTGGTAAAATCAAATTTCTTTTTCGAGCATTATTTTTTTTTTTAAACGGTTATTGTTATTAAGTGAAAGTAATTTGAACTTAAAGATAGCAAAATTATAATTAACCTACATAAAAGAATGTCAAGTAGATGGTATATGTGATGCAAACGTTTACAGTCACCATAGTACGCTAGATGTACATGACAAAATCAAAAGCATTTAAAACTAACGGGACACAAAAAAGGATCATGTAATCAGTGTAAATTTGTTGGTGCACACTATAATTCAACACCAACGTCAAACATACCTACACTGACTGAGAATGTAATGTGTTTTAGTGTATGAATGACATCATCACAAACAGTAGGCTAAAGAAGACAGGGGATGTGTTATCAATCGAAGCGCTTCGGATGTGGGGGCTTGATAGACTCGAGATCTCGTCTCCCACCGAGTTATGCTATTATTATTAGTCGAGAAATCACATAAATAATTCAATTTTCGTGGTGACGTTAGTACAAACGACCAGCTGTTTCTCTTATGTCATCGACACAAACAAAGGTGAAATGTACTCAGCGATTTTAAAAAGCTCTAAAATAGTTTCAATAGAACTTGAAAGTAAGAATCAACTGGCCTACATTAAAACCAGTTTTCAGCAAACGTCACATTTAACCTAAATCCGTCTTAATACATAGCCGAATGCGCAAACGGAAATGGAATGCTGGAAGAGCCTGGGGCGCATCGCGACATGTTCCGTGCCAGACTAGGCCTATGAGAGCGTATGAACAAAACATGACGTGATGGATGCGACTCGGTTAGACAAGTCTCTTTTTCGCAGTGAAATCGTGCGATATATTTCACTTTGCTTCTCTCGTTAATTTGCTCAAACAATACCTTTGTGATGATTCTTTGATAAATCTGTTTCCATTGCATCAGAAATAGTAAAGTTCAAGTGATAAGGTCCTGATACTTATGCTCCTATTTGCTTTTCCACATTGATACAGCCACACTACCCTTAAAAGCTTACAATAGGGGAAAACGGGGCAGTAAAATAATAGAGACATGGAGAAGGGGAGGGAGGAGAGAGAGAGAGAGAGAGAGAGAGAGAGAGAGAGAGAGAGGAAGAGAGAGAGGGAGAGAGAGATGGGGAGAACGGGGAGGGAAAAAAGAGGCTGTATTGTATTATAGCTGTTAGAATGGTGAGATCACATCATCTGCGAACAAGACTCACTATAAATTCGTAGGTTGTTTAATTGTGTGATCGTGGTGTAAAGGAATCGCTTTCATCGATTAGATTACCACACACGTCTTCCACTGCCATGTTTTTCACGCAATGGGGAGGGACCACCACTGGCAATATTGTTTTGGATTCACCAGTTTTATTGGCTTTTGAACTGAGAAAAAGGTGCCACAAACAATTCAGCAGAGCTCTGTGCATGTAGTGGCACCCTATAAGGGCATCGGGAAAAAACTGGTTAAAGAGGGAAACAAACAGATTGGTAAACTAGATGTACATGGTTCTGCGCTTTATTATAGATAATCCACCCATTCATTGCGTTATGGAGGGGTGGGGGGTCTTTTAAAAAAGTGTGTGCTTGCAGCAAACACCCCCTCTTCCCACGATGTGAAATTTCGTCACGTACTGGGAGATCTCAGAACCCATTTGTCCCCACTTCAATTAGAGTGCAGCGAGACGCATCTTTTTATATTACTAACTATTACAAGTCTCTATATTCTAATTAAAAAAAATCAAATTAGACAAGAAAGAAAGGCTGTCAACGGAATCACAACGGAATGCAACGAAATTCATTGATAAAAACAAGTCCAAAGATAAAATGTTCAACCAGATTAAAATGGTTAAAAGAAAACCTTTCCAGCCCAAACGAATAACACAGTAACAGTGAATGATGCTAACGGAAAAGCATTAACAGAACTGAAAAATAATGGCTAGATGGACAGAAAATGGAGAAAAGCTATTTGATTCTGGTGCTAACAACAATGACATTTAGTATAAACAAGGTGAAAAACAAAGAGCTGGGACCACTGAGGTGCGAAGTGGAAAATTTCTCCAAGAAACTAAATAATGGCATATCACCAGGATTAGATAACATCCCTACAGAGCTGGTGAAAACAGCGGCTGCAAAGCCATTCAAGCAATACACCTACTTTGCAGAAAAAGATGGAATGGCTGTGAATAGCCAATTGACTTGAAAGAACAAGAGCCGGTTATGGTACACGAAACAAAAGACGGCAGCAACTACAGAACGATAGCATTGATCAGTTATACCAGCAAAATCATGCTGTACATCATACTGGACAGACTAAAAGCTAAGGTAGAACAAAAGCTGCCAGAGGTGCAGGCTGGATTCAGACCTGGTAGAGGTACCGGTGATATGATATGTGCCCTCCATGTCTGAATAGAAAAACTAAGAGAAGTTCACAAAGAGACATAATTTTCATTGATCACAGTAAGGCTTTTAATAGCGTGAACCACGTTCAACTCTTCAAGACGCTAACCACAACGGGCTTCCCAACCCATCACGTCGCCCTAGTGCAGTCATTATACATTGTACCAAGATCAAAAGCATGGGTGCAAGCAGGCTCAGTCAGTTTGGCCTGCAAGGCTAGTAACAAAATTTTAACATTAACGTCAAAACTAAGGTCCTGATAATAAATACCTTACTTAAAAAGTAATCTTCGTATTCTACAGTTCCTTGTCAACTGTTACATCATTTTGTATATTTACTATCAAATCAGGTACAGAATGCAAGAAATAAATTCTTTAGATTGCACCAGAAAATAATTACTACAATAAGCAGTGTTAGCATGTCGTATGGCCATCTATAAACTAGTTTTGAATGTACAATCAATAAATAATGTATTAGTAGTGTGAATGTTGTAGTGCTACCTTGTACTAGCAAAGTAGTAAAATAGCAGCAGCAGCACCACCAGTAGTAGTTGTAGTAGTAGTAGTAGTAGTAGTAGTAGTAGTAGTAGTAGTAGTAGTAGTAGTAGTAGTAGTAGTAGTAGTAGTAGTAGTAGTAGTAGTAGTAGTAGTAGTAGTAGTAGTAGTAGTAGTAGTAGTAGTGGTGGTGGTGGTGGTGACAGCAACAGAAGTCATCGTTGTCATCGGGTTGGTAACGATTAAATCACTTTCGTTGTACTAATATTCATAATTGAAATATGATGATAGACAAGTCATAACAGAGGATACGCAGTACCCAAACCCCATTAATGATAGATCATTTAAATTAGGCGACAAAAAAGCATTAAATCTGTGTATCTGATATTTCAGATCACCTTTCAACATCAATGATAATGTATTTAACACAAGCTAAGTTTAACTTCTGTGACGGTTATTAAAGCGCAAAACAATCAATGTGAAAAAGAACTTCCCACCTGGCGAATTTTTCTAACGTGGCAGTCATAGTTAACCATATTTATAGCACTGCTCTTTTCTGGTATAGATGCGATAGTATCCTCTCTGTAGGAGTTGATTGGTATCTAAAATAAATGCCACCCGTGTGCCCGGAATTAAACGGTTAAACGACACCCTCTTCTATTTTTACTTTTTTTTTCTCTCTCAGCTACGTGTTTTTGTTTTTGTTTTGTTTGTTTGTTGGTGTAAAATTGCGTATGCAGTGTGTGATTACTGCCGTATTCGTTGTAATCTTGTACTCGGATAACCTCTGTTAAGCTGTCAATGAGGGCGCTGGTGTTCTGGGGTAGAACATCACTTCCGACGCAAAAGGTCCGTTGTTCGAGCCCTGAAGATTTCGTTCCCTACTCGTTTGGGCTGGTCAGTTTAATGTGACTGGCTGATTCATGGTATCACCGTCCTGTCTCGTGTGTGGCGGCACAAATAATTGCCAGATGTCAGTTTGGGGCCCGTCCACAATATAGCATATATAGTACTGAAATTGGACTTTAAACCAAGTCAACTCAATCCAACGCCGCCAATGATAGGATGAAAAAAACGAAACTGTAAACGCAATTATGGAGCACTATTTTCGATATACATGCACATGTATATATGTTTAATATCTGCAACTTTTTTTCGGAATCAACCCGTTGGTTTATCTAAAACTGAATTGGGTGTTAGTTTATCGTCGGGGGTTTTAGAGAGGTTGTTCTAGGACACCAAAACTATAATATCAAAAAGAGATCTGGTGGAAGCCGTCTGTGCAGTCTGTGGCGTAGCCCAGATTGTAAAATCTTTGGTCTCGGCTCGGTTCCAACTATTGAAATATTGGCGCGTCAGTCGTAAACAGTTAACAAAGCCATTCTGGCACGGCCCCAACACTTATAAAACAAGCGGTAATAGTGCTGGGGCCCGGGGGAAAGCAAACAGCCCGTCTCACGTGTGCGATTTTGGCGGGTTGAGGCTATAGTTCCTCTTTCACTGAAACCATGGTTGAGGATTGAGATAGAGAAGCAGTTGATATGAAAAGATTAATTTGTCAATGCCAGTCTTAATTATGTAGTGTTTTAGACCCAAGCGAGAGGTGTAAATTGTTTTGCTACGTTTTCGTACATGTGAAAGACTACCGACCATAGCATTAATGGAATTTGAAAGCAAACTGATATAAACAAACTATGAGTCGATCGGTTCGGCAATCTGTTTACAACGAATACAAGTTATGACGACAAAAAATAGTAATTAATTACGAACCGCGTATCCGTTACAGCGTTACCAGGGAAATTAATCTTTGAGATGGGACCGACAATCTTGGCTGTCAATCAGTATTACATGTATCGGGAAACTCCCCTTTACAAAATCGATGCTAAGCGTGGCCCCTTTAATAATTCAGTGTATACTTTACCCTTTACCCAATCATTCTTTTTTCTTTATGGAGTATAGTCTAGTACCCTGTCAAGCGAGAACGTTTAGACAAGCGGTAGTAATGTTGCAGGGTGTAATAAAATATTAATTATACGTTTAAAACATTCTTTTTATATGCGGTCGAAAATTACGACAATCTATGTCATCTCTATCTTCTTTTAAATCCAAAAGGCAGTGCGATCGATCGGAACACCACAACATTACCGGAGTTTTCGGCTCATTTGCGTGGGATAAAGAGCCCGGTCGTTTTATAAATGGCTGAGAATATATAATTGTAATAATATGCTGGGTATAACTATTATCTTATATCGATTAAAACCAGAATGCCTTGAACACTCAACTCTAAATCAGTTACACATCTACTCAAAAGTCTCGAGTATCTGAGACGGATTAAATTCCGTGGGATATTTCGTCAGCTATTCGTGAATCTAGACTACATGTATAGTCTGTTTACTATTCCAATACCCAATAGACCTTAACCTTGAAGCAGCTGCGTTCTCCTTTAAAACGTACAGATTTTACGACATATGCATGAATCGTTCGAGATATGGATCTACATTGCCACTCGGTACATGTATTTTAAAAAAAGGGTTTGAAAAAGTCTGGGTTGGACACATTTTCTATGGTGTTGGAAACGTTGTGGTTTATATTGGAAATAGTTGAGCAGGCAACTGATATAAACGTATTTACTGCGCGGTATAACAATTCACTGGTAGTATTAATAACGCATGAAATATTCACAAGCAAAAGCGAAAAAAATCTTAAGCTCGTACTTTCTTCTAAATTAAATATGTATTGGAATCCTAACGGAAAGAAACAAAACAAACGAACAAAAAAGAATAAGAAAAATGTTTGTTCAAAGTGTGGTTAGAACTAGAATTTATGTTTGCAATTCCTCATACCAGGTTTAAGTCAACATTCGTTTTAACTCTTAGTCTTAGTTTAATGCCTGTTCGTACGGACAGAAACATCCCACCAAGAAAAACAATTCGGAGTCGGCAACGCTGTGGCTCACACACAAAAAAGTTTTAAAGTAAAACGGGATCCGTTTAAGGTTTGCTTAGCAAGAAATACACCATTAAGTCAACCCTGACAAAGACTTTTAGTGCCAATAAAGATTATAAAGAGGCCAAAATGTTCTCAGTACTCGTCTCGTACTCGCTTCTATAATAACACCCCAGTGTGAACCATTCAGTATATCGAGTGACCGTGACCTTCTTACAGTTCGGCCTAACCGTGACTCCGCCTGAGTGTGATAAGTAGGTTGTTGTTTTTTTCATGTGGGGTGAATGAACCCATCTAAGCAAGACTTACCCGTTCAATCTGGCATAGAGGGAAAAAACCACTATGGTGGGATCAAGTCAAGTTGATCTATTGGTATTTTTAAGCATAAAAAAGCCTTTCCTGGCAGGTTAACATTGCACTCTCTCAAAGTTGTATGCACATAAATTCAAAGAGACCGCATACACATTGGATCCTATTAATGTATGGCAACGTACAGATGATAAGTATGACGACTTGGCAAAGCGAGATTGGCGCCACCACGAAAGTTCTTACTCCCAATGATCAGAATTTTTTTTTCTACTATCGAAATCAATGCACCAACTACAAGAGATACTGGTTTATGTTAAAAATCAAAAGTAATATATTTTTAATCCAACTCTATTCGGAAGAGCTTGGGTGCTCGAGCTGACATAGTGAAATATTTGTAAAGGATCCTCTTAAGTAAGGACAAGTAATTTGGTATATTTTATTCAACAACTTCCGGTTTCCTAATCTTTGTCAAAAAACTGAAGTAATGAATCCACCCTCTTTCACATTTTCTTTATGAAATGAGCGAAGAACAATATTTAATTCCTTGAAATATTGACAGTAAATATATTTAGTATATATATTTAACAGCCACAAACTGTCATTTCTTGATCGATTACAATCCCTCCACCACAAGAAAGTAAAAGAACAGGACAAGACGGAACTATCAAATTTGAAAGACATGCACTGGAAATACTACAGTTGGCACTGAGACACTACAAATTCTTTCCTCTAAGTTGTTTGAAATGAATACTTTAACAGGGATCAGATTTGATGAATGATCATGAAACAGAAAGATATGTTGTTGTTTTTAGAAGAAATGCAACTTGCGATCACATAATAAAGTAAAATAGCATTGTGCACATTTGATTCACTCAAATGAATGTTTCATTGTTTCAACAATAGGGCCACAGTAAAAAAAATAAATATGGCCAGACTTTGAGGTGTGTCACACGACTTTCAAATGTAATCATAATCAGCATACTTTTAAATTAAAGTTTTAAAACAAAAATAGAACATACCTGAAGTCCAGCAAAGACATGTTTGGAGGGAAGTTCTTGAGATACTGGCCAAGTTTATGTCTTTTTAAGTAGTCCACAAAGGCTATGTGCTCCAGATTTTCTGACGATGATCTGCCAAAGGTGAATGCCCGCTCTCTGTCACCTTTAGGCGATGAGAGAGAACTACGCCTGTGTGGGTAGAGAGCTCTGTCCACAGACGTGACAATACGCAATTGCTTGTTGACAGGAGTGAGAAGCAGGTTGTGGTCATGAGAGCACAAGGCTAAAGACCTGCAGCTGGCCGTCGCCGAGTGTGGGGAAGGGGATTCGTCGCTGAGCTCAGACACAGCTCTGTCCCGGTGACTCGGGGACTTGCTGTCACTGGACGCGGCCTCGTCGCTGCTGAGATCATCGCCTGTGTGGAGCCCCGTTAGGCGCGAGCTGTCTGGGCCCAGGCTCAGCTGTGACCCTGCGGGAGAAAATTCAGATGAAGAGGACAAAGAAATGCCATCCTCATTATCTTCAAAAGCATTTTCCCTGGAAAGGTTGCGCCGGGCAAGGTATGATATACCACAAAAAGTCTGTCTCCGGCGGCTCGTTGATGGGGTGGAAGCTAGGGGAGATCCAGGAACCCCACTGCTGCCCTCTGCCGAGTGCAACCGCAGGCGACTGGTGGGCTGGCGGATTTCGGGTGAACTCCCGCCTTCAGGAGAAGATACAGCACTCATTCCAGGCAGGTGAAGCCTGAGACTAGGCAGAGAGGAGCTTTCTTTGGGAACAGCAGCCTGCAGCATTTTGCCTTGACTACCATCTACGGTTCCTTCTTCTTTTTCTCTCTCATCTACAACAATCTCCTCTTCTTCTGGGTTTGATTCCAAAGAAATTGTAAACTTTACAATAGGTTTGGGTGGCACATGGATTTGGGCAACTTGTTGACCTGAAGAGCGCTGGCCTTCTGGTGTTACCTTGTCGTCCTCATCACTCTCTGTGGAGCCAGCCTTGGGAGTATCAAGAGCATCATCATCATGCTCCTCTTCCAGTTCCTTTTCCGCATGCTCCTCTTCCAGTTCTTTTGCAGACTCTTCTTCTATCTGAGGCTCCATACGTTTCTTAGAGCCTTCCATATTTCTCTACTTGATTTTGTTAGGGTAAAAGGTGGTTGGTTGGTGAAGGACTGGAAAATTTGAGATATGATTTATTTCTTTGAATTTAAGACATCGATAACCTCATTGGACCAAGGAGAGAATTGGGGGGGGACAGTTTTACTAAATCTTTAGAGTCCAGTCCTACATTACTGTGAACACAGTTTCTTGGAGCTCAAGTAGAGTAAGGATGGTGGCTCCACACTCTGGAAATCCTCCTCTTTCTCCTTTGGAGCAGTAAAATGCAAGTGTAATGGGCTCATTGTGATTTCAAGGTACTTCATTCATCTGCCTGAAATATTTCTGTTGGATTCTCTCTGCAAAACAAAATATAAAAATATAGTGATAAGACGAAAGAACACAACTCATCAACAGTATTTTTTGTTTCATATCTTAGCCATAATTGTGTAGACCAAAACTTTTTAACCCAAAATAGTTATCTTTTAAAGATATCAAAATTAATGCATGATGCAATTATTGACTTGTTGTCATTCTCATTCTGTGTTAAAAGTAAGTTCTAACCTAGATAATTAAGAAATAATGATCAGGTTCCTCCCAGCCAAAGAGTGTTTTTTTTTTTTCTTATTTAGATTTGCTGCTTTTCAAGATCAATTCCAGCATTTGAAATGAGCAGGAAGTCCAACTTGATTCAAACTTCATCTGCCCAGCTAGTAACCTTATTTTATTAGGAAATGTCAAAATGGGACATAAAACTCTATTAAATCACACTAAACTGAAGACTGATTTAAAGATATAAGAGTTTAAAATACTTTTTGAAACCATTAACATTCCATTGAATTATTTCAGGGAACAAGGATCAATGGTACAGAGCACACAACATGGCTTCAAATCAAGAGGTAGAGGGTTCAAACCTCCATCAGGAAACCTTGTTTTTTCTTAGAGGTTGGGTATGTTAACTACACACAGTAAAGTGAACAGCAATTCTTTTCCTCTTTCCTGCCTAAAAGTATAACAACACTTTCTCAACTCTTTTCTTTATCTCCCTTCTCATTATATTGATTGTAATTAAAGTAGGTATTGTTCCTTTTTTTTCTCCCCAGTCATTGTTTAATATAATCTTGGGATAAAATAAACATTTAGTCCATCCCCAAGAGTTTTTAATCTCATAAGTTGGAAGCGGATTCCAATGTACATAGGTACTTAGAGGTGAGCTTGGTTAACTTTCTGTGAAACACAAAGAAAAAATCTTTAAAATTGAGCTTAAACTTTTTAGTTTGATCGCATTTTCTCAAAACTACTTAGAAGAGGAAAAATTATAAGACTTTGGGTAACAATTTCTTTTCTAAACTGACAAAGTCAAAATACTCAGAAGTGACTAAAGCTTTTATTACTTTTCATTTGTGATGTGATTGAAAATCCCATAAGGGCGAATAAATGTTCTTCTCGCCATTTTGTCACACATGTGGTGAATTACTAATTCAGCCATCCAATCCAGACTGGCCTATGAAATCTAGATCTTAACTTAGCATCTAGGAGATTATAATTAGATTAGATCTAGATTCTATTCTACTTTTTCTATACATCTACAATCTAGAATACAGATAAAATCACAAAATGATGGTAGGCTATTAAATTTGAAGAAAAAGAAGAAATCTTTTTAAATTTACTTTTGCTTTTGGCACTATGTAAAAAATGGTACAGTAAATTGTGTTACTGGAGGCATTAAATATTAGGTCTTCAACAAATAAGTCCTTAGCCTAGGTCTAGTCAAAATCGACCCAACTAATTTGCCGCTGCGGTCTAGATCTATTCACAGTTAGATCTAGTGGCCCATTATTTAATGAAAATTTGATTAAATTCATCATAAATCTACAAAACTTCCAACTTCTTTGGACTCTAAGGTATGGTCATCCCTAGTTAAACCATCTGTCCATCAAGATTCAATATATATATACTTTTCACTTTAAACAGTCTCTTTAATCTATATCTTTGTAAAAAGGAGAAAGCAGTGATATTTTATCAAAGAGACATTTAACTTAAATTTTTAAGTTTGAAGTTGGTCAAGGAGTCTCACACCGGGGTTGCATGTTTGAATGTTTCCGGCACTAAATTCTAAAAATTACTCCAAGTGGCAGTGGATATTATTCTTAAAACTCTGAGCCAAAATTTAGCTTAAGGTTGGCAGGTCTGGCTAGATCTAGTCTATATATTAAATCTTATTTAAACCTAGATCTAGATTTATATTTATAGGCCTATGGTAGTATTATTAGTAAGCACAAGCATGACGTAGCTCGCATCTCATCGTAAGCCTTCTAATTCTAATTCTCACATTGTTACGACAAGAAGTAAGATTGTGCGTGCTACCCTTTAGAACAAGATCTAGATCCTACTTTGAGTTCATCAGCCAAGCCTACTAAAGAGTCTAGATCTAGACTCTCAAGAGGGTAGAATGCACTTTTAAACATGACGTAGCAGCTTATGTCTCGCCATAAGCCTTCTTATTCTTGTATTGTTACAAGACGTAAGCTAAGTCTTGTTTGTGCATTCTACTCTAGATCTAGATCTGGGGTGCGCGGTGGCCCTGGGGTAGAACATCCGCTTCCGACTCAAAAGGTCGGATTCAAGCCCTATCGATTGCGCTCCCTACTGGTTGGGTCGGTGTCAGTTGAATGTGAACGGCTGAGACAGGAGTCTTGGTATCCCCGCCATGTCTCGTGTGTGGCAGCACATAACATTGTCAGACGTCAGTCTTGGGGCCCATCCACAATATAGTCTATGTAGTGTTGATGATGGGCGTTATAACGACTCAACAACAGATCTAGATATCTAGATCTATAGATTCTATATAAAATCTCCGGTAGACAGGCCTATTTAAAGGGGTTCTATGAAACTTGCCTCTGCATCATAATGCCTTTAATGGCCAAAAGACAAAGCCTTGAAAGCAGTTCCAAACTTCCAATAAATCATTCATTTCCTCAAAGGCTCGTAATACCGCAAGTGGCTTCGGCCTGCAGTATCAGTAAAGCAGCGATGACTTGCCGTGGTTCAGGATCGACTATTCTACGGCTACTGAGCAGCGACGTGAGCGAGTCATTCTAAGCTTAGCCTACCAAGTTCACACTTTATAGCGCACACAAGGGAGTGAATCAGTGAAACGATTATTCAGTTTCTTTCAGTGCCAGATTTTTCATCAAACTTTAACTATAATCATAATAATCAGTAAATGTTTTTGTTTCGCTTTTTCTTTTTATTGTTGCTGCTGCTGTTGTTGTTTTTCTTCTTGTTCTTGTTCTTGTTGTTCTTCTTCTTCTTCTTCTTCTTCTTCTTCTTCTTCTTCTTCTTCTTCTTCTTCTTCTTCTTCTTCTTCTTCTTCTTCTTCTTCTTCTTCTTCTTCTTCTTCTTCTTCTTCTTCTTTTTTTTGTTGTTGGTTCGAATAAAATTTTGTTTCGCGGAATTTTAACAATGATAATCTTACTAAAAGAGAGACATCGCTTTTGTGTTGTTTTTTATTGCAATGGCTCAAGACGATCTAAAGTCAATGTACATTCCACGATAGTTGAATTAATTTAAGATCTATTTATATATCAGTAAATCGGTTTTAAAAGACGCAAATGTTCAGAACTATGTAATGAGTGAACAAAATGCATGCATCCGACTCAAAATGTGTGGCATACTTTGGGATTTTTTGTTTTATTTTATTTTTGTTTTGTTTGTGTGTGTGTATGTGTCTCTGTTGTTGTTGTTGTTGTTTTTGTTTCGTTGTTGGTCTTTTTTCCCTTTATCTTTAAACAAACTTATACTCTTAACTTACAAAATTGACCCATGAAGTGCGGTTCAATGAAGCTTACTGTGGTTTTAATAATTACTACCTAGAGTTTGCATTAACGGCACGCCAGTACAGTGACGGCTAAATTGTGTCCATGATATCCCATGCATTTAATACAGTAGGCCAACTAGTAACGATGGATTTTCGAAAGCATAAAAAAATGCAAAAGAATGTCGGTTGAGGGATATAGTTTAGACATCCACGTGTATCAAAATTAAATTATATTACATACATCGATGTCTTTCAAAGACCTCTGAGTGCGCTTTTTACTCTCTATAGTGGTTTGGGAGCCAGGAGTAAAATTATTTTCATGTGAATATTTGGGCAGTCAACCAAAATGTGGTTCATGGACATCCGACAGTCACAAATTCGACATTGTGGAGGATTAAAACTTGAAAGTAACTTCTAGCGAAGCAAAGCATTTTGGGGGTTAGCCAAGAAATCAATTTGCGCGGATCTGTTGTTGGAAATATATAACTTTCATATTGGTTGGGGGATAACTAATACACAATACATAGAGCTTATTTTATATAGATTATAAATTGATTTGATAATAACGACAATGTTGAAAATGGTGTCCTTCTTATATGATTATGCCATATACCGGTACCAATAGTTGACGCTGAAACAGAAACCATCACATATCTGGTCCTTTTATAGCTAGAGTGTAGAAATGTTATTGGAAATTGGAGACGAGATAGCTAAAAATTAGATCGCATCACAATAGCTTTATCAGGCAACTGCAATCGAGTTTTATTTTTCCAGATGGCCAGTAGACATACATAAATGCGAAGAGGGGCACGTCGATCCATGCGGTTTTAAGATCTATGGATGCAATAATATGCTCAAACATTGTGCACATTTTGTATAAAGTTTATTTCATACTTACCAGGTTGAGATACTGAGACTGATTATTGAAAGGCTTTCCATTTTCAAAGGAAATAGAAAATTGTTTTGCTCATGAACACAATTCAACATTTTTATACCGCTGGTTATGAGAGATAATAGCCAAGACTTTTCAATAGGACATGTTTTGTGAAATATTATTTTAACAATGATCTTTAGTTGACATTAATAATGTTATCTGAAATTTTGGTATCACATTGGACAACTTGGCATAAATACAAAACCTTCTTGTATTCGGAACTTCTTTGTTATTGTTTTCAATGTCGTTATCTATGCCCTTTGACAAAACGTGAACTGACACAGAGTACCCCTGTGCCCATTGGCATAACGTCAGGTGACACCACAAATTTCTATTAATAGCATTAGATGACGGCCAGGGCTATGACGGCCCCTCTTCGTGAGCGGTCCAAGAAGGTG
>RQTK01000227.1:268021-297287 GCA_003991915.1 Elysia chlorotica | reverse complement strand
TAGTAGTAGTAGTAGTAGTAGTAGTAGTAGTAGTAGTAGTAGTAGTAGTAGTAGTAGTAGTAGTAGTAGTAGTAGTAGTAGTAGTAGTAGTAGTAGTAGTAGTAGTAGTAGTAGTAGTAGTAGTAGTAGTAGTAGTAGTATCATTGTACATTATCGATCCAGTGATGGTTTATAGACAAAGTGTTATTGTATTGGTTACACAGAGAGTTTATTATTATTGATACAGAGTGAGGTTATTATTGACACGGAGTAAGGTTATTGACCCAGACAGCGACACAGAGTGTTTAATTGACACAGAGTGAGGTTATAGACACATACTTAATGATTTAATTATTGTCACAAAGTGAGGTTATCGGCGCAGAGTAATTTTGTTATTGACACAGAGTGAGGCCATCGCCATGGTAATCTAATTATCGATACAGAGGGATCTTGTTTTTGACACAGAGTACGGTTATTGATACAAAGTGATTTGTTTTCGTTGGCACATAGTGAGGTTGTCAACACATAGTGATTTATTATCGACACAGCGTGATTTTATTATTGACACAGAATGATTGTATTATTGACACGGTGGTTTTACTAATGCCACTAATACAGTGTGATTTTATTATTGACACAGAGTGATGTTATCGGCATATAAAAGTGATTTTGTTATTGACAAAGAGTCCATTTTATTATTGACACATAACTAGGTTATTGACACAGAGTGATTTTTATTTTTGACATAGAGTGATTTTATTATCGACACATAGGGATTTCAATTATTGGTACAGTGATTTTAATTATCGAGACAGAGTGAGATAATGAATATAAATTGACTTTTATTCTCGACGCAGAGTGAGTTTCTTCGCCACTCGTCAGTGGAGCTGTTTTGTTATTGATACAGATTGGGTTATAAAATGCATACCCGATAATTCGACATTACAGGGACCAGAACTTTCATGTCGAATTAAGGGAAACTCGAATTAGAAGATATAGTATTCGAGAGCGCCAAAACTGGAATGGCTTGGTTGTGGGTCTAGATAGGAGTCTACACAGTGGTGTTCTTTGGACATTATACATTAACTTGTCTATCATGTACATAATATATTACATTTTGCAAGGTTATCTACTAGTCTAACACAACTACAACCCCCGCTTTATTTTGTAAGAAAAATTAGTATTTATGTCATATTGGGTTGGAAACGTCGAATTAAAAGAAATCAAGCGGTAATTCGTCGTATTCAACTAAGATATACAATAAGCAATTTAAAAGAGATTTATTCGGGACTTTTAAAGTATTTCGTGGAGTGCACTCTACACTGATACAGATCGGATTTCTCACTGACAGACCAAGAGAGAGATAGAGATAGAGAGAGAAATATAGAGAGAAAGAAAAGAAGAGAGAGAAAGTTGAGGTAGTTAAGGAGAAACGAAAGCTGGGAGCAAGCGTGTATATGTTTGTGTGTGTGCTTGTCAATGAGAAAAGAATGCCGGCAGCCATAGAAGAAAAGGTTGAGAGAGAAAGGGAGGGAGAGAGCGAAAGAGACACACACAGAGAGAGAGAGAGAGAGAGAGAGAGAGAGAGAGAGAGAGAGAGAGAGAGAGAGAGAGAGAGAGGGAGAAGAGAGAGAGGGGGAAAGACACACAGAAAAAAAAAAGAGGGGGGGGGGAGACACACACGCAGTCAACATGTACGCTTCAATCAGAGTTAAACAAAGTGAGCGATGTTTGGTTTGGATTTTTTTCTCTCTTTCAAAACAGTAGGCTGAGTTGCCTACAATGTTTTATTGAAAAAACAAATTTCTTTGTGTTTTTACAATCCAAAAGATGCAAATTTAACAAATGGATCACACTTTGTTATAGAAACGAAGCCATGAATGATCCATAAAAACGAACTGGGGTACATGTAGAACTAGAGGACCCTGGTCTGTAGCCTAGCCTGAACATTTCAGATCACAGTCATAAGAAATAGACCAGATACATGTATCCAAACAGCCTCTCCACTGCTAGATTTGAGGATTCGGGCATCGAAAGTGCCGTCTGGCAACCTTGGCTCAGTCCGCATTTGGCTGAAGAGTGTAAATAAGCATAAATGTTCCGTTCAGGTTTGCCAGGACTGGTGTTTGTTTTTCTCCACTTGGGTGCCAGATTTGCAGCTTGAAAAGGCCAGATTTTATTATCAACAACAAAACATTGTGAACTATGGGTATATAATACTAAGCATTTACTTTACCTTCTCCCTAAAGCAAAAATCAAGTCAGGAATCGATGAAAAATTGTCTGACAACAACAATTTTCAAATTTTGATCGTCAACTCATAACACACCAGTGGCTTTGAATAGGTATATTCCATAATTTATACTGTTTGTCTTAATAATAAAATTAAATTCCAGATTAGAAATAACACTGTGAACATTATGCCTAATCACTTATTGTAAAATATAATTGTAACAAAAATTTGAATACTAGTTATAGATTGACCAAAAACTGTGCCAGAAATGTACCAGAAACAGCCATAATTGATGTACGTGCCCCGGGGCGCCAGAAGACCAGAATTGAGGATTCTGGCACCGAGAGTGCCAGGTCTGGCAAAACGGCTTCTGTACCCCAGGAAGCTGAAATTGGTATATAATCCAAGATGGCGCTGCCCACTGGAAAACAGGAAAAGATCACAGATCTATGTCTAAATAGCACTAATATTTAGACATCTGTTGTAAAGGTTTGAGTTTTGTGGTCCCGAGCCTGTGGGCGGAGCGGGCGGATTTCGAGGGGCGGGTAGGTAGGATTCGATAACATGGGAGTCCATCAACCTGTGGAGGGAGAGAAAAAAAAAAAAGAGAGAGAGAGAGAGCAACCAAATGTGAAAGACAAGAGATAGACCTAGATTAGAGTTTCAATTGCCCAACATAAGCTTATCAATTATATGTGCTGGTGTCCGCCTGCATTTTACATGTCTTCTAATAAACTATTGAGTACACACACTGTACAATCAAATCGCTCACTGTCTTTTTTAATCGAACAAATCATGCCAATGCAACAAAAACCATTTTTAAAAAGCAGGGAGCACAGCTGGCAGGTATTTAAATAACTGAAAGACACGGGGTATAGATCTAGCTAGAAATTTAGCTGGTAGGCATTTTATTCAATTTTATTAATGGAATCACGCCCACCCTATTTTATTCAATTTTATTAATGGAATCCCGCCCGCCCACAGGCTAGGGACAAATAAACTCAAGGAGATCAAGAGAGAAAGAATGTCTGGCAACTGATATAACTTGTGAAAACAGTTATTGCAAGCACCAGTGTTAACCACCTGGGATGCAGTAACCTATGAAACCTGTAGCTAGCTGTTAAAAACACTCTTTTCCTAGCATGCTCATTGATAGGAGTCCAAACCACAGCTTCTTGTTGCTGAAGTCCAGGAAAAACTGAAAGCACCATGCATCTGTTAATTTATTTATATATGTTATGAGAGCTGCATGCAGAATTTTCTTTTAAAGGACGATTTACATTTTTAAATTTAGTTTGTACATGATCATCAATTGAAAGATTATAATTATAAGGCATATATTTCAAAAATTTAAGAAAGTAAGATTAGGAGTTTGTTTTAAATTAACTCTTAAAAAAATTAAAGCTCCTGAGCTCAGACCTTATTTTACTTTTCAGATTAATTAAACTAGGTTCTAACTAGCACATATTGAATTTGATGTTTATCAATGCGTTTATTTTTCATTCTTCAAGAATCTTCAGAATGTTCAGCACAAGAGAGTATTTAGAGAAAAAGACAGGACCTTATGGTGTCTGTCGTCTCAGTTATCTTCAGTCGCTTGTGACAGAATTTCAAGAAAGTCCCGAATCTGAAAATGGTAATATGTTTTAAAGAAAACATAGAGGGAATTACATTTTTTGCAAGAGGCAATGAAGGATCAAATAACAAGAAAATGCGAAATGCGACACTGAAATAAACTACCAGAGTTGAGTTGGTTTAATGTCCAACGTCAGCACTATATAGGCTATATTGGGGATGGGCCCCAAGACTGACGTCTGACAATTTTATATGCTTCCACACACGGATAGGCGGGGATACCATGACTCCTGTCTCACTCAGCCGGTCATATATTATATACTGACACGAACTCAACCAGTTACAGGGGATGAAATTGGACAAATAAGTCTGCTGATCGTGGGATTCAAACTGATCTGGATACCAAAAAAAGTCCAACGCTCTACCTCTTTAGCCAGTTCGCCCCAAAATATAAGGGTAGGACAAGCCTGAGAGACCTTTGAGAAAATGTAATATAGTCTGATTAATGGCAAACTAGCCCTTAATGAGAGACGAGTGCTCCATACATCCAGTCATTATATGCAGCACAGGGACTTGGACATTGAACAAATAGCTAGCGAAATGTATTTATAGCAATGGAGATGTGGTTCATATAAAGAATGCAAATGCCTCATGGACAATAAAGGAGATGAAAAAAAGTGTCTTTTAACAAGCAAACAGCAGATTGTAATCTCCTCTGCAGAATCCGTACATAACACTAACAGGCACATTTTATTTGCTATTTCAGAGGCAGATATAGTTTAGAAAAACCTTGATTACAAATGGAAAGATGAACAGAAAGAGAGGGAGATTTGGACAGAGAGAAAAGATCTAGGACAGGCTAGGAAGATGGGTTACTGGAGGTAAAGGAGTCAACCTGGTTTTGAAATTTTAGGAAAGAGAGATGTAGAAGGACATGGTCACCATGGTCAACTGGCATGGCACTCCATGATGATGAATCCAGATGATGATGAGTTGGTAAATAAGAAACATGGATGTTGATTAAATACTATTCTAAATTTGAAGTAATAGTACTGAGTTTGGAGCAGAAAACTCTTTTAGAAGGATTTTTAGTTTCATGAAAATTAACTCTAGATACGTTTGAAGCTTGCGTTAAAGTTGAAAACCTAAAGTATGTCTTTCCTCTTTATTCCCCAGAGACAAAGGAGCAAATTTTAGCTAATCTAGCTAACTTTGCCTATGATCCCATCAACTATGAATATTTTAAGAAACTCAATATTGCTGATTTATTTCTGGGTGAGTATGTTGTAATCGTGTGAAGATAAAGCCTTAAAAATATGATAAGAACTTAGAGGATAACCTGGAAAGGAGTTCCAGAGTAGACTTTAAAATTAAGCAATGTTAGTACATTGTACTCATTTCTCAGCATGTTGGATTTTTAATTTAAAGTTAAAGAGCAATCGTCCTATTTAACAGATTTTAGTGGGTGGAAAATTCTCTTGTTTATAAATTTCAATTTTGTATTGACTTTTATTCAAAGATTGCTTGGATGAGGACAATGACTTGCTTGTCGAGTTTGCAATTGCAGGAATATGTAACTGTTGTTTGGGTAAGTCAACTAATTATTTTTTTAATGCAATAGGGCTGGAAATGACAAGAACTTAGAGGATAACCTGGAAAGGAGTTCCAGAGTAGACATTAAAATTAAGCAATGTTAGTACTCATTTCTCAGCATGTTGGATTTTTAATTTAAAGTTAAAGAGCAATCGTCCTATTTAACAGATTTTAGTGGGTGGAAAATTCTCTTGTTTATAAATTTCAATTTTGTATTGACTTTTATTCAAAGATTGCTTGGATGAGGACAATGACTTGCTTGTCGAGTTTGCAATTGCAGGAATATGTAACTGTTGTTTGGGTAAGTCAACTAATTATTTTTTTAATGCAATAGGGCTGGAAAACCTCTTGGCTACATGCTTTATTTAGATTATTCTTTGAAGCCTGAAAACTTTTCTATGCTGCCTATTATTTGCTACATTAAAAAATGTGACAATAGATAATTTTACTACTTTAAGTAAAGCCCACTTTTCCCTTCTGCATGGATTTTTAGTTACATGAAGGAAATAAGATCATAGCTTTTATCTGTTATAAACTGTTTTTTTTTTTTTAAGATGCATCATGCAGACGCATTAAAAAAAAATAATAAAAAAAATGAACTGAGTGTGATATAGTTCTAAATTGTATTGAACAATTATTATTATTAAGTTTATCTTTTTTTATTTTACATACATTTTCTCAGACAAAGAGATCAAGGATCACATTATTGGAGCCTCTGGAATTGAGTCTGTCATCAAATGTCTTTCAAAGTAAGTATTAACATCTTTTCGGTGGATTTTTTTCCTAGTTTGCATATAGGGAAGGACTAAAGTCAATTATATTTGTCTAAATTTACCTCTCATATTTCTTTTAAGTTATGCTCTTTAAATAAAACATTTTAACTTCTCCTATCAAAGGAATGTGCTAGTATTATTTATACAATTTTCAATATTTTTTCAAGTTAGGGACTGTAACATGTGCTCAACTTGTCAACAGCATTTATAATACAGTGAAAAACTTTTTTAATGAATTTTTTCTAAAGTGCCTCTGCGCATAACCAAAACAAACGAGTAAAATCTTACGTTTTTGCTTCTTTATAGAAAAGTTATAATGTAATATAAAATATGGGTTGATAAAGTGAATACAATACCTTTAGCAATATTGTGACCAGGTTTCAGTTTTCTTTCATGACAAATAGCAGATTTTTATTAGTTTTTGTGTGTGAAAAATTGAGAATTTGAGAAAAAGCAAGATAAATAAAGAAAAATTACAAATAAACAGCAACCTTATGTCTTCAAAATCCATTTTTTGTTCATAAAGTAAACATTTTTCATCACTCAAAAACTTTGAACACAATAAGAGATTACTTCAATAAAAAAAGTCTCAAATCCCAGAATCATTGTGACCCCAAACTTGTACTGGCTCAAATTCAAATAAATTTAAATCTATGTAGAAAACAGTATTCTTTTATAATGTGTCAAGACTACGTTTAGCGATCTGTTTTGTGAAAGTGTTTTGTCGAGTGTTTAATATATACAGGTTTTCAAAGGTTGTCGATCAATCATGCGTAGATTACACTTCTAGACATCAGGTTGGTCTTACATTTTTGTCTTTATCTCGGCCGGCAGTGGTCATATAAAAATAGATCATACATCATTAGAAAGGGCATGAACTTTTCTTATTTTGATGTGTGGCTTGCTGGGGTGCAAACAGCTGATCATGAGGAAAAGTTTGAGTGAAGTGGTTGCGATGCAGTTTTTTAGGCAAATCAACCACTTATAGAGTAGCTTTTCTGGAGAGCCCCAGATCAGGAGAAAGCTTATTGTCTAGTTTGTAAAAACATACGATATGTGAAAATCGATCGGGTGGCGGTGAAGTGTAGACAAAATAGCAACCGAATCAAGCCATGGCCCACACAGTACAGTAAATGATATGGCTGGAGAGGGGCGAGTGGAGGGTCGGTACTTGACCCGCGGCTTACGGCCAAGTCTGGATCCTATCCACTAATAATCATGCTCCAATTGCAATTTCATCGGACAACTTGCAGAATTTGATAGGTAAGTAAATTTAAAATCATATCTTTTATTCAATAATGAAAGTGTAAACGGCATCTGCGGGAGTATAAAGAACATATGGAACCGCCAATTCATTCTGGCGTCCGTAGAAATCATGGCCGTTTCATAGGCCTTTATAGGGCCAAGACACATGCTCAATCATTTCTTTAACAATATATGACCGTACACACACGGTAACATCTATAGCCTAATCATGTAAAGGCTTCTTAATATCATATCTTATCTTACAAAATGCATACATGTACAACTTTTTTATATTTTTATCATTAATTCACACGGAAATTATAGGTCTACACGAGAATTACTTGATCTCTAGTCCTACGTCTGTTTAGAAAATCTGTTTTTATTTCAGTAATTAACATTTAATATTTATTATAACATAGATCTATGGTGAAAGGATAGCTAGATTTCACAAATCTATACATTGTGTTGATAAGTTAGCCAAGTGAATCATAGTTCATTGGTATGCCTGATGAACGAAGTTTATGGGATGAACTGTAAAGTTTGAGAACAGGATACTATTAATAAAACTTTATAGCAATGCTAAGCCCTGAAACCAAATTATACTTGTCTTTATTTCAAGAATTTTTTCTATCCTCGAGGTTCCATAAAGATCTTTTTTTTTTTTAACAGAGGACACAATGCTTGAAGCTATTCAAAGACAGAATTGATTCAAGGAAAGGGAAGGCGCCCAGAATTTTCCTAGGCTTGCAGAGGAACAAATCTTTTATAAATAACATGTTTATATTATAATGGGCTCATAGGGTCTTTATACTATCACTGTAAAGAGCAGAAAAAAAGCTTTAATTTGATCATTTATAATAATAATGTTCTACTGTAGCCTTATTTCTCGATTTTTTATGGGGGGTGGGGGTGGGGGTGTTCAAACGTAGTGCCCTGCATTCTTATACATCCCTCAGATTTTGTAAAAAGAGGGCGATTTTCAATAATAGATAGACTTTGAAGGTTAATAAATTTAAAATTTGTTTCTTAATACCTCTGAAAAAAATTGAGTCTTGCCCCAGCAGTATTTGTAATAACCCTAAGAGGTTTGTAGCATCTAATCCCAAAAATATTTTTACACCGCCATATTGAAATAATGGGTTTTAGTACAAATAAAAATGTTATCGCCAAATATGTGTATTTTTGTCATTTTTTGAATCTTTGTACAGTCTTAATCTTATCATGAAAGATGAGTGCTTAATGTTTTTTCCCAAGTATAAAATGTGATAAACTGTCAGAAAAATACATTTGAAGCGTCTAGTACGCATCAGTTTGTTTTAGTGACAAACCAAACGGCGCTTCGTTTTGTGTTTTTAACACAACATGGATATTGCAAAACTTAAAATGTTCATAAAATATTTATTTTCCAACCACTTTGCTAAATTTAAGAAGCAAAATTCATTATTTGCCTAAACAAACAACATGCATCAAATTTGATATCATTTAACACAAATAAAATAAAAAATCACTTTCTTCACCTTTTTGTATGACAGTGCTGGTTAAACCAAACCAAATGCTTTATATGTATATCATATTATTGCTGATGAAATCCTTTAAATAGTACCATCCTGCAATAATACAGCGATCCTCCAAGCGAGAGATATCAAATGTCGATCTTTCGATGCTCACATCTCTTGGTGCACATCTTCTCTCAACCTGTGTAAAATATCAACATAGTAATGTAACTATTCGGCTTTGTGATACAAACACACGATGGACAATTCCTTGTGTATCACAAAACACTATCACTGCATCAGTATTTTTTTTATTTTACTTATTTTTTTGACAAACTATTGTATGTTGTGGCGATTCAGATCCTTTCCTTATGACATTTTGTTCTGAGTTGTAACCAAAAATCCAAGTTTCATCTCCTGCTAATATCTTTGACAAATGATAAGTCTTGAATAAGAAACATTTCAGATTCTTGCATGTATCGATACTTTGCTGTTGGTGCTCTTGTTTCAAGGTGAGGAGACGTAGTACAAATTTGGATATGCGGCGCTACATACCCAGTGTCTCTGTCAAAAGTCTTTAGCAGGATCTAAAGGAAAGGATTTTTGCTTTGGCATTTTTACGTATAATTTGACATTAATATTCATCAATAGTTTGATATTCTCAGTTTGTTTTACATTCTGGATTGCGTTTGATCTCACTAAATGCCCTGATTGTTTTTCATCCTCTACAGGCTCATCGCCTTTTTTGAATTTCTTAAACCATTTGAAGGGTGTCATTGCCGTTTGGCCTACTTTTTAACAAAGTTTTACTTTTACACAATTTCTTTGCTCCTTTAAACAATGAATTCGCTTAACTTTCAAACCACAGCCAATAAATACACTGGATTATGATTGCCACTTCTTCGAAAAGGCGATTCGTAGCGTGATCTAAGTTAAAGAGCAACCAACCGGGAAGAAATTACTGGATGTTGTTGAAAATGTGCCCAGTTTTCAGGAAGAGACCCAGAATGGTGTGAAAGGTGTAATATTTTGCCAGAAACCAAACATTTCTGCACTGCAATTATACAAACTATTTGATCAAACCTGTATATTCAATTCACTTACATTTTAGATTATTTTTCTAAATTTACACGATTATCCATGTTTTTGTTTAAACAAACATAATTAACCAAACTTTAGTTTTCAATTAATATTACAACACTAAGTTTCCTTAGGTATTGCTTTTAAGACATAAGTGTACTTGTTATAATAATGCTGTCTGTGGCTTAGTTACAATGGGAGAAAGGAATCTTTGTGTCCAAACTCACTCTATTAGATCATTGGAACTGTGCTTGACCCTCCACCCTCATTATGTTTTCTAACGTCCCTTACTTGGACATTGCAGTCAAGTAGTGGCTAGTGCTTGTGTCTACACATTGAACTGGCGCAAATGGAAGAGCATTGGTCTCTCAATCAGGAAGATTCCATTTGAAAACCCAGAATCGATCAAAAACGTATTTCAAATATTTGTCCAATCTTTTTCCCTTACTGGTTGGATCGGTTTCAGTTCAATGTGAATGGGGATACAGGGGTAAGAGATGTCTCCACACTGTCTCTGTGTGTCAACATAAAAAATATCCAGATGTTAATCCTGTTACCAGGCCATAATACACATAAATAGCCTATATACTGCTGATGTTTAATGTTATGCAACATACTGAACCCCTCACAACTAACCAGGCAGTAAACATGATTGATACACATTCAATTTTTTTTTTTTAGGAAGCTCTTGATATTAGAACAAATAAAAATTTTGAAATAGTTTTCTGTGGAATGCAGAGTAGATCTTTCAAAAATATTTTCACATTTTTTTATGTGTTTCTCTCCAGGCCTCAGGAGAACACTGTCATGTCGGCCATCTCTGCACTGATGTATCTCGTAACCCCAAAATCTAAACAAGGTAAAGATGAAGGATACATGAATATCTGCTTTAGTGTAATCTGTAGCTTTTGTAGTTCTAGCACTGGTTTAATCATAAGCTATTCCTAGTTCCAGGATCCATGGCATTTCAAAGTGCATGGGACTGATAATCTTTATTTGGAGAGAATTAAAATGATGAGATGTACACATTTTAACATCATGTAAAACTATAAAACTTAGTAAGTGTTACTCCTTTAGATCACCCACCATTCCTTAGCTAAGGATGACAAGCAGATGCTTCTGTGCTACAGATGTCACAGGATACATGGTTTGGAAGAGACTCCTGGAGCTATGTAGTCTGGAGGCTGATTATAGGGACCGTTCTATTGGCTCTGCGGATTCTTCTGTTTTGCTCCATACATTTTCCTTATATTTTTTTAAGTCAACTCTTTAATATTCTTTGTATGTAAGTACCAGAATATAAGAAGATTTAGAACACTACATAATTTTTCTTGTTGACGTGTAAAATTATTTTCAATTACCAGAACCTAACCAGCTTCTTTTTTTGCTTATTATAACCAAATCAATCTCTCTCTCTCTCTCTCTCTCTCTCTCTCTCTCTCTCTCTCTCTCTCTCTCTCTCTCTCTCTCTCTCTCTCTCTCTCTCTCTCTGCTTTCTCTCTCTCTCTCTCTCTCTCTCTCTCTCTCTCTCTCTCTCTCTCTCTCTCTCTCTCTCTCTCTCTCTCTCTCTCTCTCTCTCTTGTCTCTCTATCTCTCCTCTCCTCTCTCTTTCTCTCTCTCTCTCTCTCTCTCTCTCTCTCTCTTTTTTAAGTTTTACAAACACTTAAGAGATATATATATATTAAAAAATATTAATAGCAATACAACGACCAAACTTGTCATTTTTTCCTTCCCTTTTAGAAATAACAGCATTGCCGGTGGTTGAGTGCATGCTCAGATATGCTGAGTGCCCAAACAAACAAGTTGCAAATCTAGCACAAGTATTTCTGGAGGTAAAAAGTACATTTTTTTTCTTTAACGCTACAAGTGTTATTATGGCAGATCATCGATCGTTATTCCCGATTCTGTGGTGTTTCGACCAATACATCGACCATTATTTTAGTTCTTTATAACAAGATGAACTTATCTATGGACGAGCGGTATGTTATAGTAGATGTAGAAATAGGATTATTACTTCCATTTTAGCGAAGAACGAACCAAAACAAACCATTTTTCCATTCCATAGTATTTGTTATATTTGTGATTGTTTCTATCTGTTTTTATAGAAAACAGAACAAAAATTGAGTTGAAAAATGTTTTTTCCTCTCCTTTCTTATTACTTACACTCAAGGTCAAGGTCACACTAATATTTGTTTTCAAACCCTAAACATATACTTTTTTAAAGATCATTCAATTAGCTTTCAGGAAATGTATACTTTTATGGTTGTCTCAGCACTATATAAACAGGTTTACAGCAATTTCCATATGTTACCTCAAAACTGCCCCAACACCACAGTCTATTTGCACTGATTGCTTTTAGAGTTAAGCATTTGAGTCTTCAAACATAATTCTTGAATCTTTTTTGACAACAAAATGCATACAGGGCAGGTTTTTATCAATTGTAAAATTGAAAAACTTACATTTGAAAAAAAAAAACATCCTGAGGTGTAGCTTCAGAATAAATCAATATAGGTAGCTATATTGAAAAGCCTGCTGTCATTGAAATATTTTTTATTTTTCATGACCTCCAAAGAACTATTTAATTCACATATAGACCTTCAATAGACATGTAAAATTTGAAATTCAGCTGCCTAAAGATGATTTCAAAGCATCAACTACCCAATGTCAAATAATTATTTCTTGATATTTTATGATAAGTAGACTACACTATAGCCTAAACAAGCAACAAATTTATTTCAGTACTGTGTGTTTGAAAATTAAAGTTTTATCCACTAGATGAATTGAAGTGAAGAGGGTCTAACATTCATAAGATTTCTTTATTAACGTTGAAACTGAATTCTGTCATTCATCTCTAGGACTACTGCACACCCCTACAGCTTGAGGAAGCCAAGAGTATGCAACACAAGTTAGCAAAGCCTTTGACTTGATGTTTGCTTGGAGATATTAAAGACAGCAGCAAAGAAATTTTACTTGTTATGCGTACACATAAAGCTGTATAGAAGGAAATGAAGGAAGGCTGAAATTTGGGGAAATTCTGTCACAAGAATTAGTTTTTGCAGATCGGCTTGGAAGCAGCTAATGAACAGCAGTTTGTGTTATTTTATTGGCATTTTTACTTTAAAAAAATGTTTGTATTATTTGTTGTTGGACGTTTTTCTAAATATATTTTTTAAAATTTCACCTTTAGAATCTCAGAAACTGAGACAAACAAACTTTTTGCTTAATATCTCAAAACATTATTGTTGTTTTATGTTATAGTTGAAAAAAACCGCAAAAGCTCATTAAATGTATGGATTGTTTACATGAATTTTATTCAATTGATGATGATCTAATTAACAGTGAGGGATTTCTACTCCTTTATATTTAGCATCAGGCAATATGTCCCTTATTTGGACTGTATTTGGTTGGTGTGCTTTGTTTAGTAGCTTTTGGCAACATTGAGATGATGAAGAATTTTTTGTATCAGTTAAATGCATTTGCATGTATTTTGAACAAATGTTCTTTAAACAAAAAATTACCATTGGTGGATTTATTGTACAAATACATGTAGTTTAACAGTCAACTTGACCAGCATTTTACTTACAATTCTGTGAAGTTTTACTTATAGTTATAGAAACAAAATTCATAAAGGTAAAGAATTAATGGATAAATTGGTTTCTCTCAAACACATGTGATTGTAGCAGAAGGGTACAAAATGAAGAGAGATAGAAAAGGAACACATTTTTTTTCATATCTTTTATTATTTTGTATTGTTTAAGCTGTTGGAAGTCACATGTACTCAATTATCATGAAGTGTCAAATTGACTGATCTAATAAGAAGCTTAAATTGTTCTTATATATGATACACATCTGGAAAAAGTGGTAACATTTAGAATTGAGAGATTTGCACATAGATCTTTACTTCATCTTTGAGAAAGAAGCAAAAATCTTTACTAATCAAATTTTCCCCATTATTTTTAATGCATCTGTGAATCTTTTTTTCTTTTTCTTTCTATCATTTTTTTTTCAGTCAATGTCGCCAAATTTGGTTACCAAGATTATCCATAAAAAGAAAAGGTCATTGATTGCACAATGGTTCAGATGACTATCCAAAGTAGATGTAGATAGTTCTTATTTTAGTAAGACATACACAATTAGCAAGAAGTGTCTAATCTCTTTGACTTTTTAAATGGAACTAATCATATGCTTGAAGCAAAAACGACTTAGAATTAGACAACTAATTCATGTTATGGGAATAAAGAAATAGGAAATCATTACATCAGCTATGGAAACTAAAATTTCCTTGCCTAACAAAATAAGATTTTCTCCCCGTTTTCTGTAAATTGTATCTTTCTTTTTTTTTTTTTTTTTTTTTCCATTTTTGGTGTTGATTTTTCCCCAAAACTGAAGATGAATACAAAATGGGGATAGATTGTGACATGGCACGAATGAATCTAACAGTAAGTACCTTGGTGGGTGAGGGTCAGTAATGGCTGAGCAAAATTCAGGAGTGATTTGAACCTCTCCAAATTCTTTTCTAATTTAGCACTGTGGTTTTGATTTACGAACAGTTGTCCAATTATTTTTCAAAGCTGTAAATGTCAGCCACTTTTCTTGTCTAATTTGTTGTCTGTAATTTAAACAGTTTCATTTAGTCATTTTTTGTCATTTTGAGATAATAAAATGTGTGTATATTTAACCATCTGTCATTCACACATTGATATTACAGTACGTTTTTAGAACAAACGAAGATGCATGTAGATATACATAATTTTATATTAATATATTGCAAGTTTACAACATATGAAATCTCACATTTTTTTCCACAGCATCTGATTATTTGTGAAATCCAAGGAAGGGTCCGCAATCATCTCGTCCGTTTGTTCCCCTGTGTAGTAATCATCGTTAGCCACCCCCAGTTTGCGCATGATTTGTTTTGTGTTCATATTTAATTGTTGCACCTCTTGCCGTAGATCTAAAACGCTGTGAGCAGGATCAGGAGGGAGATTGCAATATTGTTTGAGATAAAGCACATTTTTTCTGTATTAGTATACATGTATTGTACATACTCAAGCACATTAAAAAAAATTCTTTTTCTTTTTTTACTGTCAAATTTACACAAGTGCCTATTTGTACTTGGAGGATGCCTGTTTACATGTACATTGTGACAAAACATTTAAAAGTAATTTTTAAATTTTTCTGTTTTTTCGTTTTTTTTAACTTGTACTTGAGGTAGTGAAAATCAAAGGGCTGCAATGGAATAAAGAAAGTTGTCTATTCATGTAGTGAGAATACAAGTACCTTTTTAATATAGGGATCATCCTATCAGAGTATGATGAGCTTGAAGAGTCCTTTTTGTATTCATGGAGAGGATCTAACCCAATCAAATACATGAACCACTGAAGAGATGGAATAAAAAAATGAAACTTAGAAGTAGTTGAGTGTAAGGAACGGCTCATAGAAAGTGTCAATTAAAATCGATTCTCAACAGCCAAATATTTGCTGAAAAAATCTAACCTGGCTTCAAGTTGTGAAAGAAGAGAGAGACATTAACATTAATTTTGCTGTATAAAGTTAAATTTTTTTGTTCTTACTTTTAAGACCAATGAGACATGCTATTTATCATATTAAGTTAAATTATTGTTTTACCACTTGACTGCTGACCAATAATTTTTTTACTGTGAATTAAAATTTGCCTATACCAACTGAAAAGCATTACCTATTTATTTTGTGTTATAGTATGCAATCTACTGACCAGAAATACTTAGTCAATGTATACATGTTTGTAAAGGAGAATAGCTAAACTTTTAGGAAATGTACAAACATAAGATCTACTGGGGTGAAGATAGTGCCAGGCCTCCAAGGAAATCTAGATATAAATCTAGGCCTAGTGGTAAATTTATAGATAACACTGCCCATCGAATTCAATGGACAAGTTATTGTTTTTTTGGGCGCATTGGGCAGTGATATCTATATGGATATCCGTAGACTTAACTCCAGAATCCCAGACTCTGTCTCATAGTCATCAAAATCAACGTGAAAATTACTTTTTGCATCCAATGTAGCTCTCTCTCTCTCTCTCTCTCTCTCTCTCTCTCTCTCTCTCTCTCTCTCTCTCTCTCTCTCTCTCTCTCTCTCTTTCTCTCTCTCTCTCTCTCTCCCTCATGAAAACAACTAATAGCTGACGAATTCATCGCAGTGCAACAATAAAGAATGAATTCGTCCTTATTGCAGTCAAGTGGTTACGGAAAGGAGAATCAGTAAATTTTGTTTTTGTAAAATTGCAATCTAAAGATCATTAGGCTCACTCATTTGAATTAGACTGCTATCAAATAAAGATATGCTTTACACATTTCAAAAGATAACAATTTTCTGAGATGAGAAAGGTGTTCTTTTAGAGGTATTATGTTAGGAAAGATAATTACCTTTACAGAGCTAAAACAAGCGAAAATATACAATTAATGAGAGGGGTGGACAGAGGCATAAGATTAAGAGGTCGCTAAAAATTGCATGTACATTACATAATAGGTTGAGAGATGATACTCAAATTGGTGGGCGGCGAAGAAGATTTAGATCTTTAAGCTACATTGTTTACATTTAAAAGTTTAAAAGGAGATACAAATCAGCTATGATCACACTAAACGGTACATGTCTTGTATCAACAGAATGATTTTTATTTCTTAATTAAATCATGTGTACCGTTCTCATGGAATTGTCAACTTCGTTCGGTCTCAGTGTTAACATTTCTGGTGTCAACTGCATAAGAAATGGCAGTTTGCGCTCCAGTTTAGTGTGAAAATTTACCTGTGAGGCAAACAAAGGGGAACATTTTAAACAACCAATTTGTAGATTTACATGTACATATATTGTCATGTTATTAAAGGAAAGAATCTCGAGGCTTGCACTCTCCCTAATCTTTCGTGGAAGAGAATTCCAAACATGTGGTCCATGAAACTGAAATGACCAGTCACCAAAACATTTTCAATTAGTTTTACGCGTAAAAAGTAAAGTTTTGTCACTTGTAGATCTTAGACAGTGCCATAATCTAATTTGGATGGAACCAGACACACAATTAATCTAGTATTCTTACAGTGACATCAAATAACTAGTATCTTCTTATAAGACTGATACGGCTTATCTAAAAATATAAAGTTCTCCGCAATAGTTAGAGTCTAATTAAAATAATGCCTTGATTCTTTAACGTAACAGATGGCACAACAAAACTTGAATTTATTTCCAAAACCTGGTTGTCAGTCTCCTTAAGTTCATAAGGCTTTCCAAACGAAACAATTTCAGACTTAAACTCGTTGAGTTGAGGCTTATTTTGTGTCATCCACGCTTTAAGATCAGATATACAATCTTCTATGGTATTAAATAACAAGTTAAAATGATTTATATTTAAAGCTTAGTATATCTGTGTATCGTCTGCGTAAAAGTGGTATTGCAAAATGTAAATTTATTATGTTTGCCGAGGGCAGCAGGTGAATAGTTAAAAGAATAGGACCTAAAACAAAACCGCAAAGACCAGCGAAGGGCAAAATAACTTCCTCAGAATAAGATGTTCCAACTGCTATTGTTGGAGACCAGTCAGTAGCGAGTTACAGTAGTCAATTCTAGAGAAATATATAGGCATCACGTCAAACGAATTCAAAGCAAGATACAACCAGCACACACCAATCTTCAGATTAAAACATTAAAAAAAAAAAAAACCACAACATTTAGTGAACTAATATGGGAATTAAAAAAACAAAACATTGATTACAACATTTCATGGGACATCATCGAAAAAGCAGAGCCCAACTTCCCAGCAAGCGAGCGGTGAAACCTATGCATTACTTAACTCCAGAATCCCAGACTCTGTCTCATAGTCATCAAAATCAACGTGAAAATTACTTTTTGCACCCAATGTAGCTACCAGAATCATCACAAAGTGAAAATAGAAACTCCCTCTCTATCTCTCTCTCTCTCTCTCTTTCTCTCTCTCTCTCTCTCTCTCTCTCTCTCTCTCTCTCTCTCTCTCTCTCTCTCTCCCTCATGAAAACAACTAATTCATAGCTGACGAATTCATCGCAGTGCAACAATAAAGAATGATTTCGTCCTTATTGCAGTCAAGTGGTTACGGAAATGAGTAAATTTTGTTTTTGTAAAAATTGCAATCGAAAGATCATTAGGCTCACTCATTTGAATTAGACTGCTATCAAATAAAGATATGCTTTACACATTTCAAAAGATAACAATTTTCTGAGATGAGAAAGGTGTTCTTTTAGAGGTATTATGTTAGGAAAGATAATTACCTTTACAGAGCTAAAACAAGCGAAAATATACAATTAATGAGAGGGGTGGACAGAGGCATAAGATTAAGAGGTCGCTAAAAATTGCATGTACATTACATAATAGGTTGAGAGATGATACTCAAATTGGTGGGCGGCGAAGAAGATTTAGATCTTTAAGCTACATTGTTTACATTTAAAAGAGTTTAAAAGGAGATACAAATCAGCTATGATCACACTAAACGGTACATGTCTTGTATAAACAGAATGATTTTTATTTTTTAATTAAATCACGTGTACCGTTCTCATGGAATTGTCAACTTCGTTCGGTCTCAGTGTTAACATTTCTGGTGTCAACTGCATAAGAAATGGCAGTTTGCGCTCCAGTTTAGTGTGAAAATTTACCTGTGAGGCAAACAAAGGGGAACATTTTAAACAATCAATTTGTAGATTTACATGTACATATATTGTCATGTTATTTGAGGAAAGAGTCTCGAGGTTTGCACTCTCCCTAATCTTTCGTGGAAGAGAATTCCAAACATGTGGTCCATGAAACTGAAATGACCAGTCACCAAAACATTTTCAATTAGTTTTACGCGTAAAAAGTAAAGTTTTGTCACTTGTAGATCTTAGACAGTGAGATGCCTTGCTCAGATAAAGGTGAAAAAGTTCTTGTAAATATTGCGGGGCCCAATTATTCAAGCAATTGGAAAACAGTAATAGCAATCTTGTATTCAATTCTTTTTCTTACCTACAACCAATGTAACGATTTTAATAGAGGTCTTACAGTCTCAATTTTCTTTTTCTTGTAAATTATCTTGGCTCTATGATTTTGGACTCTCTGAAGTTTAGTTGGGCCACTGAGAGACCAGAGAGTAGTGCATTGCCATAATCTAATTTGGATGGAACCAGAGACACAATTAATCTTAGTATTGTTACAGTGACATCAAATGACTAGTATCTTCTTATAAGACTGATACGGCTTATCTAAAAATAGAAAGTTCTCCACAATAGTTAGAGTCTAATTAAAATAATGCCTAGATTCTTCAACGTAACAGATGGTACAACAAAACTTGAATTTATTTCCAAAACCTGTTTGTCAGTCTCCTTAAGTTCATAAGGATTTCCAGACGAAACTATTTCAGACTTAAACTCGTTGAGTTGAGGCTTATTTTGTGGCATCCACGCTTTGAGATCCGATATACATCTTCTTTGGTCTTAATTAACAAGTTAAGATGCTTTATATTTAAAGCTTGTATATCTGTGTATCGTCTGCGTACCTGTGGTATTGCAAATTGTATATTTTTATGTTTGCCGTGGGCGGCAGGTGAATAGTTAAAAGAATAGGACCTAAAACAAACCCCCAAACACCAGCGAAGGGCAAAATAACTTCCTCAGAATAAGATGTTCCAACTACTATTGTGGGAGACCAGCCAGTAGCGAGTTACAGTAGTCAATTCTAGAGAAATATATAGGCATCACGTCAAACGAATTCAAAGCAAGATACAACCAGCACACATCAATCTTCATATTAAAACATAAAAAAAACAACCACAACATTTAGTGAACTAATATGGAAATTAAAAGAACAAAACATTGATTACAAAATTTCACGGGACATCGTCGAAAAAGCAGAGCACAACTTCCCAGCAAGCAAGCGGTGAAACCTATGCATTTCAGAAAAATTTTACATCCTCAAGCAAAAACCAAGCCTCAACAAAAGAAGAGAGCTATACACAACTTGCCCGCACCGCTATAAACACTTACTGCAAAACTTCAAAGAACAAGCGCTAGAAAAAGGCGGGATTCATGCAACCAAACGCCAGTTACGCCAGACGGCCGAAGAGAACGGTCGACAAAACCGCTCGAAACACATGTATCGCAAGAAATGGCCGTAATCTCAAGGTAGGACAATGTAATATATATACACATTTTTGGTGGCATATGTCGTCAAGTACGATCTAATGTGAGACATTTTTCTTAATTCTAAATAACAAGTTTTAAGTAAATTTGAAAAATTACTGCTCATTGTCAAGTTCGAATCCACGTAGACATCTATGTTTCGGTTGAATTTCCATAGCGTTATCTTCTTGTGGCAGATTTTAAGCTTAGATAATCCCATTTTCTTCAATTGGTTTGGTGTTCCAATGACGATGATTTACGTTTGTTCTTCATTTACCTTTACATCCAAGAAGATACACGAGTGACACAGGTATTTAAGGAAACTATAATAAAGTCAATATGGCTTATATCAAAAGACGTATAATGTTGAGAGTCATCGGCATAAAGGCGGTAATTAACCCCACTTAAATCCATATTCCTTAAGTTCTTATTTTTTTTTAATGAAGGGAAAAATAAAGAAAAATATAATTTTACTTTAATCTGAAATCGAAAATATAGACACGAAACATTGAAATTGCTGATCCTTTGTCCCTGGAAATCTACCTGCTTTCTTTTGACTTTAAGAGGTCAGTCTTGGTAAGTTACGACAAACACTAAGAGATCACACTCAAAATGTGAAAAGACAGACAAGACGAAAAACGTCCACGCAGTAATCAGATAGCGCTAAAAATACCAATGACTTGCTCGCTTCAACAAACAAAATTCCAGTTACACGGAAGACATCATCTATCAAACTATAAGTTACTATGGAGAAATAGGACCATCTCTTGGAGAAGAAAGTGGTTCATGACACACACACAAACAAAATACAATAGAAGTAAGCAGTACAAAGCGGGAATGTATTGATTATTTTACCATACAGAATAAAGATTGATAGATCTATAGTTATAGTTATGTTGTATAAGTAGGTGCATAGAAAATCACAAGATAAATCTTTAAGAAAAGAAAAAAAAAGTTCGTAATGGCATTTAAAATAGGCATGGCACTACATGCACTAGCGTATTCATGAGAAGAAGAAAAGAGTAAAAAAAAAGAGGTCGTATTCATTTATTTCACATAATACGAATCGATATTCATGTACCTAAAGTGTGTTCCTGACTGAGTACAGTCGATAGACATGTAGGATTATATAAATGATGTAGAAGCATTTGCAGAAAGTGAATGGGTGTCGCTTTAAAGAATTTGATCAATTTAGTCTTACCACGTTGTTTCAGCAGTGAGTCAAAGCGATTCTTTACCGTCGCGAAAAATTATTTTCACCCAAATAAAATAACAGTTGTTATACTATATGAATGAAATAATTTAAGCAGTTTTTCGTCAACATAAAATAATCTTAGTTTTCCAAGACATTTTTTATTTCTATTCAATTAAGTTGGTTTTCAATGGATATCTCTAAATTTCACACATTTAAGCGAAGACGTGAAAACTTGATGAATGGAAAAAGTCACCATTATGTGCGTACCTGTGTTCTTAGTTTCTGCTGATGAGCGTACCTTAAGACTGATTGTATGTCACCCACTGCAAGCCCGATCTGTTTTGAGAGTAAGGGGCAAAAATGTATATCTATGAAGAACTGCATAGAGGAAGGCCTCTGTAAATATTTATGTTCAGACCACTTTGACTCCAAATGTAATTGTCATTATATTTTGATGACTTTGATGTTATTTTGGAAAGTATCGGTTAAGAAAAGATAAATGTTATATTGGCCAAATGGTTAATAAGAATGAATAAGAATTATGAGCTGAGACGATTATACTCGACTCGTGTCATGACTCCGTATGTGAAATGAGACAATGAAGTACATGTACATGTGTGGAAAAAAAAATTCCCAACATTAGCCATTACCAACAAGTTCAGAAAAGAGTTATCTAAAAGCTTTTTTTTTTAAACGCTCTGTTGCAGATAAACACCGCCGGTGTTCAGCCACATAATGAGTCAATATTTACTCTACCGTTTTAACGTGTTCAAAAAGGCATTTCAGCCATTTATGTTCGGTATATACACCTTTGTCAGGCATTAATCAAACAGCACCCCTTCTCCCGGGGGGAGGGCGGTAGCCCTGAGGTAGAACATCGGATTCCGACGCAGGAAGTCCGTGGTTCAAGTGTGTGGCAGCACATAAAATTGTGTGACGTGGATCTTGGGATCCGTCCACAATATATCCTATAATTATAGTGCTGACGTTGGACGTTAAACAACTCATCTACCTTCTTCCGATAAAAAAAATGTACCATACATATTACGGGGCTTGTCCCAAAAGCAATGCGAAACATGCCGTTAAATGAACCGGTTCATTTGTATACACAAGTTGCCCCAACCTCTTAGCTATCGGTGAATTTTGCCAACGGTGTGTTAGAGTATACCCTTTCCAAAAATGCTTCGCTCATGCCTCCAAAAATAATGCTGCTTTAAAAGGACTCAAAGGCATGGTAGTCTCAAGGTGCGGTGAGGCAAAACTTGTCTCTGAAGGCAAACAATGGTCATTCTTGCGGTGAGGGGAGCCATGTCGTGTTGAATTATAGCACCCGTTCTCATAGACAGTCACTTGGTGTTCTTTAACACAAAAGATGTCCCTTTTTGTTGACATTAGGGCTCATGGAGAGCCAATCAACGCTTCCCGTTGCTGTCAAATATCAGATCGACTAAGACAAGCACTACGCCGCAACAGGACTTGTAAGGAATGATGACCACGTGAAAAGCTGGTTTGCTACGCTTAAGGTCGATTTTTTCAGACATGGTATAGCACTTTATCTTCCATCAAGTTTTCATACATGTATCGATTGCCATGGGAACTATAACGAAAATAGCTGAATGTTTGACGCACCCTGTGTAAAAATGTTAGTCAGGTCCAGAGAAAACGTTATTTTACGACACTTTTCGCATTACAATTAGGACGTCCCTTGCAGGTCTATAAATACTAGGGAATGGTCGTTTTGATGTGCAGTCTACACTTTTTTCTTTTCGCACCATCATAAAGTTAGTGAAATCAGACCGTGATGATCACATGAATATGAGTTTTTCGTTAACTCTATTGGTTCACCACTGTATCACTGATTCCTTCTGACACGTTGCACTAAATCTAAATGTAATTACACCCAATTTTGCCATGAGTTGTTCTGTAAACCTCACAAAATAAATTATTATTTCTTCAGGCTAAACAAAACGCATTTTTCTCATTGCAATTCAATATACAGAATGTAAAATAACTGCCTAAACCTCGTACCGACATCAATCAATATAGCTCCTTCCACTAAGATCGCCTGCATATAGGCTATAATTCAATATGAGCATGAAAATTATCAAAATTTGATATAATAAAAGAACTACCATCACCACCACCGCTACCACCACCACCACCACCACCACCTTCACAATCATGACATCAACACCATCACAAGTTTTCCTTCTCTTTATTACTATTTTACTCCCGATCATCATTATTATAATGCCTTTTGAAAGTCATTTTTTGGTATTGCAAACTCCACAGTCTTATGTTTTCTATTCCCTTACCATAAGGTTTACTAGAAGCACGGGCATGAAAAGCAAAAACACTGTCATGAAGACGAAATTGACTTGAGGGAAATGCATCGTGTCGGATTTGCTGTCGAAGTAGGGCACGATAATTGTCTGCACGTACTCGATTTCAAAAAGCAGGATGAGCATTCGATACATCGACAGAAGTGGCGTGCTATTTGCCTGGTATTTCTAAAGAAGGAGGAGAAAAGAACGGTTCCAAGAAATTAAAAACATGCCGTACACCTAATTACGCAATGTTGAAGTGCCTGGAACTTGCGGGTAGCTTCTTTTCCTCTAATGTCATCTTCTATCTGTCCAACACCGCTGTTTGAAGTGACTTGTTGTCTGGTACCTCTATGCACTGTATCATGTTACGATACAATGAATGTAAAAAAATGTAGTAGCGCGATAGTGCTGGGCTTAGAGCATCGGCTTCCGAAGCAGGAAGTTTGAGCTCGAGCCCCATTTTGGCGCTCGCGTATTTCCTAATGGTTTGAGTCGGTGTCAGTAAAATGTAAGTGGCCAGCCACCCCAAGAATCCCGTTCTGGAATTCCTTCACCAAATAGAAACTTTTAAGGCCTAGGGAGACGTTTAGCTAAAAATGACCTTCGATTTCTCAGATTAAACTGTGTTTTTCAATGCTCTCTTGCCAGTCACCCTACCCATGTATTTCATCCGAAATTATACTAAAATAATAATATGAAAATGATCTGTTGTGTCCCTTGGTGGGGTGGGTATTGTCAGCACTTAGGATAATTATAAAAGGTAGGCCTACCGATTTAACGCATATAATATTATAATTATGAACGTAAATAATTATCAGATTTTACAAAAATAAAATATTGATCAATATCAACATTTATGCTTTACTAGCATATTGTGTTAAGGAAAGAATTGATTCCACATTTTTCCGACGAAGCTCCTAGTAGCCCACTATTCCCCCATAGCTGAGTGGGGGAATCGTAAAATTAATTTCAAGAATAGCGAAATAATTATGTGTATGATGTATTTGTTATATGAAAACCTACCTCTTTGCTCTGCAAAATAAAGAATGCCAACCCGAAGGCGATTATCAGCACTAAGAAAATGAACAGAATCTGAAGCAAAGTTTTCATTATCTCCATGTACATCACGATATACAATCCAAACATCTGGAATCTGAAATACGAGAAGACATTTTACAATGAGATAAGAAAGATTTAAAAAAAAGCACTGAAAAGTGAAAGTGCTTTCTTTCCTGGTTAAAGCCCACGTGTGACGTTTGGCAAATAAAATTTAAGTTAAGACAACAAAGTAATGTATGTTTAAAATACTCCCAAAAACCTCCAAAGCCTAAAAAACCCCATCAAAACAAATAAGCCCCATAACACAATTTCTTATTATAAATCATAAAATGTTGCACGAATTGGGATCAAAGTACCTTCGTTTTTGTGACAGGGTTTGGTGATTACCTGTCAAACCTATTAGGCATTTCCTAATTCGGTTAAAGGGAGATAAAAAGTTGTTTGCGATATGAAACTATTTATGACGCGTTTATTGACCCGACATTAATTTGGTTTTAAAAAGATAACTCATGCACGATTAGTATCAAGATCACACGAATCATACATATCTAGGAAACCAACCAGTAAAACCTCGCACCCGCCACTTCAACGCTTTTTGTCAATGTGCTTTAAAATACAAGGAAATAAGGCTTTCTCACAAAGAGAATTAGTTGTGCCCACTTAATCACAGCACACACAGGTAAACTACGGAGTTAAAGGAACATGAGGTTTCCTCTCACGCTTTTTTTTAACGTACAGATCATAAATGTAAATCGTATTAATTAACTGTTTAAATGATGATGAAGATGATGATATGATGATGATGATGATGATGATGATGATGATGATGATGATGATGATGATGATGCACTAAGAAAATGAACAGAATCTGAAGCAAAGTTTTCATTATCTCCATGTACATCACGATATACAATCCAAACATCTGGAATCTGAAATACGAGAAGACATTTTACAATGAGATAAGAAAGAGTTTAAAAAAAAGCACTGAAAAGTGAAAGTGCTTTCTTTCCTGGTTAAAGCCCACGTGTGACGTTTGGCAAATAAAATTTAAGTTAAGACAACAAAGTAATGTATGTTTAAAATACCCCCCAAAACCTCCAAAGCCTAAAAAACCCCATCAAAACAAATAAGCCCCATAACACAATTTCTTATTATAAATCATAAAATGTTGCACGAATTGTGATCAAAGTACCTTCGTTTTTGTGACAGGGTTTGGTGATTACCTGTCAAACCTATTAGGCATTTCCTAATTCGGTTAAAGGGAGATAAAAAGTTGTTTGCGATATGAAACTATGACGCGTTTATTAACCCGACATTAATTTGGTTTTAAAAAGATAACTCATGCACGATTAGTATCAAGATCACACGAATCATACATATCTAGGAAACCAACCAGTAAAACCTCGCACCCGCCACTTCAACGCTTTTTGTCAATGTGCTTTAAAATACAAGGAAATAAGGCTTTCTCACAAAGAGAATTAGTTGTGCCCACTTAATCACAGCACACACAGGTAAACTACGGAGTTAAAGGAACATGAGGTTTCCTCTCACGCTTTTTTTTAACGTACAGATCATAAATGTAAATCGTATTAATTAACTGTTTAAACCGGACTAAAAGTACCTTTGACAAAGGACTAAAAAGTTGAACCATGACATGAAAATAGCGATCGAAGCCGCTTCCCACTGAGTGTGCGTAGAGTATCCCAGTAGGAAAGGAAAGGCAAAGTACAGGGCAGAACAATAAGTCCCCAGCTCCAGATACAAAGATATGTCCCTCATGTAGTCAAATCCCTGAGGAGAAAAAAACGACATTTATTATTATTATTATTATTATTATTATTATTATTATTATTATTATTATTATGATGATGATGATGATTAAAGTAATTAAGAATAAATAAGAAACTAAGTTATTTTTAATTACTGTATCAAAGTTATGGCATAATAGGTGTTCAGCGTTTCAAATAAATGTACATGCATTGGTGTGATAAATAGATTTTTTTAAGAGGTTTAAGTAATAACGATGAACAATGGGTGAAAAACTAATCCAACACCAACACCTCTTTAAATTCAAAATAGGAAGTTTAATAATTTGATTTCATCATTACGCAAAGAATAAAGTTAAACAAATAAAAAAGTAAAGTGACTCCGACATGATGACTTACTGTTGTTGCACTTTTACGGAGAGTGAATATATCCGATCGCTTTAAAAAATACTTCATGTCCTAATAAAGATTTACTGGTAAAAAGATGGTAACATGACTGAGTTTGTGTTGTGTGAACACTGTCCAAAGATTTAACCAGAGGATAGTACATGTTTTTCATGGTCTGAAGGTTTTTGAGCGGCGTGTATTGCATCTTTTTTTTTTAAATTGAAATATCACGATCCTTACCATTCAACGCGGCAATGGTGAAACATTTCGATGTAGACGGTTACTATAATAGTCATTTAGGATGTGGAATTTTTGTGTGAAATAGGGTTCCCCCTAGGTGTGACTGAAAAGATAGTCTCAGTCTATGGTCTAAAATAATCTAAGTCATAATTATTTGTTACATGCGATTAAACGGAAAGGTTTTTGAAACGTTCAAGAAAATCTAGATTCCTTTCCTTAATTTCTAGCACAAATATGAAAGATTGTGTTGTTTGTTATACCGACTATTAACTTCAGAAGCATCAGTTTTTGAATACCAAATTATAACCACAATTACACTTAACAATTACCGAAGAAGTAATGGTCACTTGACAGCATACACTTCAATAACGAAAGGCGTAGGACTACTATTTGTTCTCTCATTATATCTATTCATTTGATACACATTTTAACTCACTGGCAACCAGGGTTTGGTAAATCGGCTTATCATTAAAGGCCAAAAAATATGATTCAGTTAGAGCTGTGCTGGTGTGATATTCGCGACTCTCTCCAGATTTAACGTCTACTAGGTCTCAGTTCTCAAGAAATGGCCTGCCCGAGAGTGGCGGAAATTCGCACTTGGTAGTGAAATTGACATTTCAAAATGTAATTTAGATACTAATTTTCTTTCCAAATTATAACATATTGTTATAAAGTATATATACTAAAAAAATAAGTAAATGTCTTCGTTATAGTTGAAACTAGAAAGAGATATCTGTACATATTAATCACTAGTATACTCATAATTTTTCATCTCCCTGTGAAACAACTGAAACCTGGGTTATTGCCCTTTCAGTATTGTATGACAAACACAAATTGAAATAAAAAATATTTAGAATCACAATAGGGAATTAGGCGTCCACGTAAGGTATGAATGCACCATTATTTTATTCTTCAAATTAAATCGAATCTGGTATTACAAAAACCACGGATTGGGACTGACTACTCAGAACAGCACAGGGATCTTATTTCACAAATGAGTCCTACGTCCAAAAATGAAGATTGCAACTGTATATAGATGTTACTAAAACAAGAGGGAAACCAAAAAACATAGATCGCCTCAACAAAGGGCGGAAGGGCTTTGAGCTAAGCAGGTCAAATCTATATACATATACATGTGGTGCAAAATGTTTTGGATAAAACACTTGCGCACTCAAATATTTCATAAAGACCGCAGAATTATATCACTTCTTACAGAGCAAGCTGTATGAAGCCCTTTGACGAACTGTTTTAAACTTTTGGCATAACGTATTCACATTGAAAATCCTGAAAATAGACAAACTTAATGTCTGTGATGTTGGCCTGCATAATTATTGAGCGGCTTCTTTATCCTCCACTAAGTTATTATACTTACTTCAAATCCGGCGGCCTCCGGAGGGAACCAAGTATCACTGTATTCGAAGTCAGCTTTGTCTGTAAAGTTGAGCACATGAATTTTCTCGAGGCTCTCAAAATAGCTTGGATGGCTCGAATTATGAATTTTTACGGGCTGTAAGAGATGAACAGCGTGACTCGCGCCGGCCTTAGTGTGGTAGTGGTCTAAAGGGTCGTGCGTGACCACAAACATCGTGAGAGATCCCATGAACATACAGTAGATACAGATGTCCAAGAAGTTCACCATACGACCGTAGCTTTTCCTGATTTAATCATAAAACATTTAAAGTATGCATCGAATTGAAAAAAATACATTTGAATTTCTGTAATTGTATTAGGTTGCAGAACATACATAGCTTGTCAATAAAAGACTAATCCGTACAGAAACATTAATTTTGTCTTGATTGGTTATCCCATCTTGTAATCTGCTGTTCCTAATCACTATGGCGGAATTATCACTTAATGCTATAACGAAAATCATAGAAGACGGCTTTGAGTCATTGCTTTTTGGAATCAATTTCGTACTTAGACAGAGTTGTGGGTAAGATAGATAGATAGATAGAGAGAGAGAGAGAGAGAGAGAGAGAGAGAGTGAGCAGGGAGCAGCCAAACAGAGAGACCGACAACAGTTTGAGTTAAATGGAGGGATATACATACATATTAATATTATACCACAGACGAAGAGAGCGATAGAGATAAAAAAAAAATTAAAGGGTATTGAAAGAGAGAGAGAGAGAGAGAGAGAGAGAGAGAGAGAGAGAGGGGGGGGGGGGGGGGGG
>RQTK01000227.1:251787-266007 GCA_003991915.1 Elysia chlorotica | reverse complement strand
GTCCGGGGATATGTCTCTGTTCTGCTCTTATTATAGCCTAGGCTATGCACAGATCTAGACATTTCTAGGTCTTCTACCTCATTCGAGTACATTCCAGATCAATACAAAGAGTTGCTAGCACAAGAGCTTGGCGTGATAGGAAAAGGTTAACATTCATTAACATCACTCACCCCTAGGCCTATTTCAAGTTCGGGTACAATCTAGAATTTAATAGGTCTATGCCTTACGCCCATTCCACCAAAAATCTGAATTCGTTAACGCTACTCACGCCGGTGCATGTCTGAATATTTACGTAAATAATCTCTCATTTGTAAAAAAAACAAAAAAAAAAAAACTAATACCGTTACACTAAATGCCCAAACGGTACAAGAAATAATTTATGTTGTTGGTGATTCACGGATAACAGCAAAGCTTTCTTCAAATCTCAAGCAACGAATATTGCTGTTGCAGTTGGTCATTTTGTAAAATTATAATAAAATAATGTGTTGGTAGTTGCAAAGTGCTTCGTGTAAACACACCTTTATGATTCTGTAAGGACATTCTTCGAGTGTGCGATCCTTATCTTCACGGTAGTATGAAGGTTCCCTTTAAGTTTTGTTTATATGCAGCAAAGTACACACTCAACAATGTGAGATAACTTTGACGTTTTAAAAGAAATGAGATATTGAGGTGAACCGAACAGAATTTTGATAGCACACGATTTTCAGTGTTTGACTCATTAAGATTCTCCATCTCCTTACACGAGAAAAAACACATAAGTTTACCTCAACGGGCAAAAGTGGGGAACATCGTAATTTGTACACCTTGGCAAAAGCTGAGTATTCTTCCCCAAGCTGCAGATACCTGAAATTATATTGCACCTGCGGGAAGAAAAAAAAACGCATTATAAAGTACGTTTTGTTACTGTTATTCAGCAATGTGGCAGGGATAGCAAAGATAAAGATTTAACTGCCTTACAAAATTCTCCAACTTAACCTGTTTCATATTGCTTGGGTTGATGTCAGTTTCAGATGACCGTCTGAGACAATTATATACTGGTTTTCCAGCTCTGTCCCTGTGTGGCAGAATAATAATTGTGACAATGCAAGTGTCGGAAACTGTCCGCGCTACAGTGTAGTTGCCGACGTTGGGCCTTAATAAATCAACAGATTTAACAGTTTTTCTTCTGAAATCTATAAGGGTTAATTTGATCAATTATAAATTGCCATGACTATGAAGGAATCAATCAGTCAAGATATGTAGCAGAAGGAATGATCATAAGATTACATGAAAAATGTGTTGGCTTATCGAAAGGAATCTAGAGCAAGTTTTACCATCACAGTGAATTCCACTGCGATACGTTTGTCATGAAGTGTAGTTTGTCACAAGCTATGTAAATAGTAGGTGTCTAAAGTTTATGATGGAATACGCGCACCATATAATGTGATTCATTTGTGTGGGATAAGAATGTTGAAATAGGACACGATCTGTCAATTGAGGAATACTGCCACTGCCCTCAGGTTGTGATCACTAAAAAATTGTTGAAAAAGAATAACAATCAATAGATTCTGGATTTTACTTGTGTATCTAAAGGTGGTATGTTGAGTATTCTGCAAAAGACCAAGCTTCAAAATTGAGTTTTGTTAGTGTAGGGTATTTTTACACCACTCAACAACTTTGGTCCCTTCAGGCATTTTCTCCCTATGATGAAGAAAGACTTAAAAGAAAGCGTTTTGAACAGAGCCAAATCCAACACTTACTTTGATGGAATTTCAAGGTGAAATAGAGATGGGAGGAGTGTTGCACTTTAGTTCACGACTTTGGAGACATTAGGTTTATTAAATTTCATGTGAATCTGAATATTCCTTCATACTCAGAGCAATATATATCTGATCAACTCTCGTATCACATGTATTACACCACTTAATGCTTGACAACACTCATCGTGAAACAAATTTGTGTACTTGGTACCTCGTAGTCGACACTATTCTTGTCATTCGATGAAGCGTGAACACACCTGTCCAATGCCTTCTGTAACGTGACAAAAATATAGAATATTTATTTCTATACGATATTAGTGTTTCATTAATAATCATTACGTCACAATTATGTAAAAAAAACGGCCACGTCGCACTTTTATTCCAATACAGTTGTGAGTAGAGCATTGGCCAAAAAAGTATATATATACACTCACCACAACTGCTAGTTCTAACAGTTATGCTGGAGATAATTATGTTTTTGGAATGAATGATTTGGAGGAGGATTGAGGTAATTATAACTACTCATAATGCTATGGTGATGAAGATAGTGATAGTATCGTGTTTGCCCCATATCATGTCCTAGTTACATGACTGTATATCTTTATTTTATAAAATAGAAAAAGATATTTGTATTATGTATTATTTCAGTGGCGCTTTTAAAAGCATCATTGTCTAATGATTAATGTGTGTCTGTCTTTTAGAAAAGTAATACAGGTAAAGATATAAATAGGCCTGAAAATTAGGAAAAAAAAAGATTTCTTCGTATTTATCTACTGTATGTAAATAACGTTTATAGAGCAGCATTTCCTGTATACTTAAATTGTAAATAAAAATCGAGTTTTTTTACATAGAAAGACATAAGTATTTACAACGCAGCTGTACGGAAGGTAGGTAATGAGTCCTAAAATCAGCTGTCCGTGATACTGGGAAAACACAGACAAGATTTCCTGCCACCTGGATAGGAGGAAAAAAAACACACGTAGCATGCATGGCTTTATCAAAGTTAAAAACAAAGAATAAGAGTCTTGTTTGGCAATGCTAGTAAATAATGGTTCATAATCATACGATGGCATGCACCATTTTCAGTTAGTTTAACTTATCTATTAACGATAGATAAAATCTGTTTTGCAAATCAACGATATAAACCGCAAAATGCCATTGTTAAATTTTACTAATTTACATATCTCAAAGACTAGCTTAAAATGCTATGTAAAATTATTAATTAGTAAATTATGACCACAAGCCATGATAAAATAATCTACAACACTGTCACCATTCGCCAGCAATAAAACTGCGTAATTAAGCACATGCTCCGCAACAAATGAATTCTACAAAGATTGGGCGGATGAGGGCATAACAGCAGAGCTACCTCTCGTGGACTATGCACACGTCTAAAACCCTCGAGTACTCCTGTGTGAGGGCATCGTCATAGAAACACTTCCCAAAAACGTTGTAGGTGATCTCGGCGCCTGAACTCAGCAGCAGGCTCACCGCCTCGGCGTGCCCGTTGGCGGCCGCGAGGTGCAGGGCCGTGTTCTTTGGACAAGTCCCGTACATGCGTCCAAGCAGAAAGGGTGGTGGTGTGTGCGTAGGGGGTGATTAAACAAGTAAAAATAGAAAAGGAAACACATGGCTAAGATTCAGCATATGAAAAGATAGATTTATAAAAATGACTGTGTGGCCACTTTCCAGGCGTTTGGGCCAGCAGGAGGGATATAATAGACAGAGGGAGTGATTAAATAAGGTTGACATACACTTATACGCAATGTAGAGGGAAACGCAGAGCTAAACTTTTTGGTACAGCCCTGCATAATTTTTCTAAAAATATAGATAAAGAATGACACTAGAATTATTAAGTTGAAATCTAGAGTGACATGGAAAAAAAGATGGGCATAAGTTGACATAAACTAATAAATAGCATATATATTCGTATACACAGAAGAGACATAGATATATCAAAAGCCTTTAGGATAAGTGTCATGTGCTATATTTATCCGTACTAAAGTGAGACAACAAGTACTTGTTATCTAGCCACAACAATGAAAAACGTTGTACCCCGTCGCAATCCTCGGCGTCCAGTAGATCCAGGTGGACTGAGAGCAGGGAGTGGACACACCTGATGTGGCCCCCGGCGGCCGCCAGGTGCAGAGCAGTGGCCATTGTTTTAGATCTGGGGAAGATGCAGTTCCAACAGCGAATGAATAAAAGACAGGCATCAATTACTGGTGGTCAAAAATGATGCAATTAAAACAACATTAGCTCTCATTTTTATTATAATTATGAACAAGTCTGCGAAGAAGATCTCCAGGAACAAAGAAAATTCACAACGCCGAACAACTTTGTTCGATCAAGTGATGTGTGGCAAATGGAATACTGTAAAATGTAATTATGGACAAGGTAATAATGTAACGAGGGAATGTGAATGACACATAGGTGAAATTCAAAGTAGGACAGAATAAAATATAGCATAATGAGAACAGGACAATGATAGGTTTGAATTTAAAGAAGGAAGTGATGTTATGCTGAGATTTCGAAATTTAATCAAGTGGGCCAACTATAAACATTAGGTTCAAAACGTAATTTATTAATTTTACATGTGTACTTATTAACCCGTATGCAGTGGTGATTTTCTAATAAAGCCACTCGACCTACTTGCTGATGATGGCTCCTCTCTGCAAGAGGATATTAACGATGGGCGTGTACCCCTTAGCAGCGGCCATGTGTAGAGGGCTGTCTCCGCTATCATCCTGTTCATTTTTAAGCCTTGAACCGGCTTTGTCGTTCAGGAGCAAGAGACACACGTCATAGCATCCATTCCTGTGTCCAGAAGAACAAGCAATGTTCCGTGAGTACAGCGGATTTATTTATTAAACGCACAAAAAATAAAGAGAAGTATAACATAACTTTTTTTTTTAGTAACAAACAAACAAAACCCACATAAGGAGAACAGGACAAGGATAGCCAAAGCTACATCGAGGTACTTGGTGATGGACAATCAAACCGCCATTCCCATATCAAGTTAATTGGGTTTTCCATTCTTTTTAGTATTTTCATTACTTTTATGTTGTTGTTGTTGTTGTTGTTGTTGTTGTTGTTGTTGTTGTTGTTGTTGTTGTGGTGGTGGTGGTGGTGGTGGTCGTGAGTGTTTGTGTTTGAATTTAAAGAAGGAAGTGATGTTATGCTGAGATTTTGAAATTTAATCAAACCCCCCCCCTAAACTTCTCAAGTATACCTCAATAGGTAATCTAGGAACAAAACAAGAAAGTATACCGAAAGTATACCGCAATACTTAAATTCAAAAAAAAGAAGGACATACATCGCAATAGTTATTATGAATCATGTTATATAAAAAACATTTTGAGTCGTGATATACAATATCCAGTATTCTTCAACCCATCTCCTGTCTTCCCTTTTTCTAGTTTTCTCTTGCAATTGAAGAAAATAATCCTTTTTTATAACTATCAAAAAATTGCTGCCCCTTTGCAATCCCCGACGCCCAGTACATACAAGGTGAAAATGCATTTTTAAGGATAAAGACTTGACCCATTGGTTCAAATCATGGCAAAGAAAATGTATGAGCTTACTTGCAGGCTATGTGGAAGGGATTTTGCCTCAGTTTGTTTTTCACGTTAGTATTTGCCCCCAGATTGAGTAAGGCCTGCACGTCTCGGACTCTGCCATTCCAGGCTGCGTAGTGCAGGGGCGTGGAGCCAGTCTTGTCCTGCTCGTTACAGCGCTGGGTGATGTCGCGGACTTGCTGACAATGTCCACAAACACAGAGATTCAAAGTTATGTCGCGGACTTGCTGACAATGTCCACAAACACAGAGATTCAAAGTTATGTCGCGGACTTGCTGACAAACATTATCAACAAACACAGAGATTCAAATTTATGATTTGGTGGCAGTTACTGCAGATGTTTTTAGGGTTATCTTTTGATAATAACTAAAAGAATTTTAATTACAAATAAAATTAAGATCTCCGTGTATGATTCTTCAGGAAAGTGAAACACATGAGAGATTAGCGTTACAGTTCAGGCGTATACAGGCACAGTCACGACTGTGAGCACAAATTTATGAGCCACTGCATCCTACGGGGCCTATCAGTGCCTCATCCCCATGATGAAAAGCCAGCGGTTTATTGTTGCCATGTCCTTGAGCACAAGAGGAAAATTCATATCAAGAGTCTGCGTTTGATACATTAAAGTAAAAAGAAGTACTTTTTAGACGCACTTGCTTTGTAATTATATCGTGACGAGTCAAATTAAACAAGACTGCAGTTTTAAGCTTAATATAAAAACGTTATTTTACTGCTTCCTTATAAAGTAGACACTAAACAGCCTATTATTTACACCCATCCAAGTAGGTCGTGCCCTGGACAAACGAGCAAGAGGTCCATGATTGGGATACTGGTGCCTCTGTACCCTTTGGTACACCTAAGACGCGTAACAACTATACAAAATATAAAGCATCCCTGCGGATGGTACGTTTATCTAGACTGCTAATTTTCTAAGCTATCCTTGATTGACTAGTTGATCAGGTTAAGTCTAACACGGTCAATATAATCATATTATAGTGCCCTCTCTCTCTCTCTCTCTCTCTCTCTCTCTCTCTCTCTCTCTCTCTCTCTCTCTCTCTCTCTCTCTCTCTCTCTCTCCCTCCCTCCATCCCTCTTGCGATTTAAAACCAGGACAAGGCAAACGTGGTTTTTGCGACTGCAAGATGGCAAATACTCAAACACTCAAAACAAAAAAGAATAGAAGAAAAAAATAAAAATATATTCTTATAGAAAAATATTATTTATGTCCCAACCTTCCAGACGTAAAAGGATTCCTCGAGATTCATTTTCTGAATGACTGCCTGGTGCAGCACGTTCCTCTCCTTCTTGTCGATGAATTCTGTGTTGGTCTCCCTGTGCATGAGTAGGATGGCTAGCGTCTCCCAACAACCGTTGGTGGCTGCCGTCAGCAGAGGCGTCTGGTTGTTTATGTCAACCGTGTTTACATTCGACTGGAGGGAGAAACCAGCATGTACGTTTAGTTATGTATAGTGTATCGCACAGACAGTTAGGTTCGTTGAGTTGGTTGCTTGTCATGCAAAGTCAGCACTATAGAGGCTACATGTATTTAAGATAGGATCCGAGCTAACGTCTTATAATAATAATAATAATAATAATAATAATAATAATAATAATAATAATAATACTACTACTACTACTACTACTACTACTACTACTACTACTACTACTAATAATAATAATAATAATAATAATAATAATAATAATAATAATAATAATAATAAAAGGAAAAAAGCTTTATTTCTATCGCGCTGTGCCCCAAACAGATTTAGGCTAAAAGCCCTTTATGTTAGAAATACATGGGCATTTTACTAAAAGTTCTTACAACTTTAGGCTTAGTTAGACCTTAAATAATACATGTATATGAAAACTTTGAAATTCTGTAAACTAGTACATCGTATAATTTGAATAATCAATAAACAATTAGAAAAGCTGAGAAGTTATCATGAAATTTTCCTTTAAAATTTTCAATACATGACAAAAGCAATCAAAATTAAGTTAAATTGTCACGATTTTTAACACGTTTCAACTACCTTTTTAGAGTGAAACGATAAGTATTAAGTTCCTTTTTGAAAGAATCGAGTGGCTTATTTCATTTCAATGTTATGGGAAGCGAGTTCCATAGATTATGGGGGCGGAAGGCGAAAAAGCTCTTTCACCCACTGTTTAAAAAAAAATTTTTTTTATTGGTAATAGGCAGCGTGCATGGTAGTGTAACATTATCATACCTAAGCCATCTTATAGACCATCCCCATGTGAGCTACACAATGTATTAAGTATCTCTGATTATTGTCTGACGTCTGCTAGATTTTAGCGTCTCCAGTCTGGTTAGACTGAACACCGAGTAAGTGGTTTGGTACAAATTGTTAATCCTAAGGTCGTCTTGCAGGTGGACTCAATCGAGCTTGTTAGATTTATGTGGAGTGTGTGTGATCTAAAATTCATGTGTTACTATTACAGTATTAGGTAGTGTCCCTGATACTCTGTGAGTTTCCATCGACTTTCAGATTATAGTTCTCCTGACGCTGGATATTCATTGTCACAACGTCAGCCTGACGCCGGTGAGAAATGGTAATCACGAGCAAAAAGAAAAGCTTTATAATTACTAGAATCTGAGTGTAAGGCAGTCTGTTCCTAAAAGCCTTAGGAGTAACATATCTGAAGAAAAATTCAGTCGAGAGGTCGAGTACTAATAGAACCAAGTTTGCTTGATAAAACTTGTCTTATTTTAACTTTTACTAGTAGTGAGACAAGAACAAAAGTAATAGTATGTAGTCTACCACTACTTTACCCTGCTTCGGGCAAGCGGGTAGGTTAGCAGAGTAGGGTAAAGCATCAGTAGTCGAGAACTTGAGATTAGATGATCGGGTTGGAAACGCAGAGATTGAAAGTCAGGTTTACCACATAGATCTTGATATTTTATTTCTTGTAAAATGACAAGCACCCAACGCTTATAGAAACATGTAATCAACCATATGTAATAAACAAAATGTCAGCCCCAAAGATGTCGTGTTTTTTTCAAAGCTCGATGAGTGAGAGAACTGTGCTGTGAAATTGATGTGTTTGTGATGGCTTAGGTAACCACAAAAATGTAAATAACTTAGAGTGGAGTACGCTGACAGACACAAGAGTAAGAACTGCGGTAATTACTATGCGATCATTCGCCCAAATTAGTGCTACTGCCCCTTGGGTAGTGTTAAAGTAGCTCTCATGTCTCTAGATGCTATTTTACTACATTAGCTTTAGCTCAACATAGATAAAGGTTTTGCATACATTAGAGAGAGAGAGAGAGAGAGAGAGAGAGAGAGAGAGAGAGAGAGAGAGAGAGAGAGAGAGAAAGATAGAGAGAAAGAGAGGGAGAACTCTGAGGTAATGGGGGAGGGTGACTGTGCGTGTATCAGCGCTTCAGAAATGTAGCTACGACGCCTGCATCTATGCAAGTCCTATAAATTTAAATATCCAAACTAAAAAGCTGTGAAACTTCAATAGTCTTGTCAAATGTACATGTCCATAGAATGTCTAAGTCTAAACTCACGCAACCTTAAATCCTATCTGAGCTGAGGGTTAAATTTCAGGATTAATTTTGTTTCCTTCCATACGTAATAAATCATTCTTTTAATCAGAGTTGGGTCTGTGTCATTTTCCTCTCTTAAAAATAGACTAATGTTTTGAACGGATCATTAAAATATTAAATTAATGTTTGATTTATTCTCTACGAAATTTATTGATATTTCTAGTATCTTCTGACACTGTTCGACAGCCATATTTTATAATTTTATTCCTTGAAGTTCTAATGTGGCCACACAGTAATTATTTACGAACAATATAGAGCGGACGAAAGGAGCACGGTTGAAGAGCTCTAACACGATCGACCCCTAACCAGATTCAGGCTAGGTTCGTGATTTTCTTTTTTCCTCTTTCTTTATGTCCTTTTAGTTGTCCTGGCTTTTTATGCGAATCATTACAAAAGAGAAAAACTGAAAAGCCTCTGTGTAGTTGTGTATTGTAGGGATGGGTTTAAATGATATATTCACTGCACCTGATCAATTGTGTTGCGATACTATTGCCTCCAAATGGAGGTCATCTAGATGTTAGGCTATGTAACCGCCAAACTTCAAGACCTTTGTATGTTCTAAATGGTCTATACTTACACCTAAACATCATCAGTCTTCAATAGTTTTTTTTTGTTTGTTTTTTTTCACAGAAAAGAAGGCTGCAATATAAAGAGTCAGCTTTTAGAGTCTTGAAGATAACCTAACCTTAAGGTTATGTAGCTTCCATTTTGAGACAGATCTGTTGCCACACATGTACAATATAAGAAGCTTCTATGCCTTTCCCGCTGCATCGTTTGAAAACTCACCATTTTGATTAGATACTTGACTACCTGGTGATGGTCAAACATGCTCGCCCAGTGGAGCGGGGTCCGCATTGTGATGTCTGCTAGCTGCAAGGCTTCCTTGTATGTTTCAGAGTTGAAGTCGTACATGGTCTTGAGCAGCTCCAAGTTGCCCTGCTTGGCGGCGTAGTGCACCGGCGTGCTGCCGCTGTCCTGCCGGGGAGGGACATCACGGGAAACAGTTAGCGCCACTGCCTAAATGTTCATGTGATCTGTAACGGTACTGCCATTTGGAGTTTTTAACTACAGAAGCATCGTGTTTTTTGTCAACTACATTCCAAGAGGTCAATGGACCCCCCCCCTTCCCCACTACACACGCGCAGATAACGAATAGAAAGCTCCACCCATTCTTTAATGAGTTTTAAAGACAACTTTGAAATTTGTTATCGATTCTATGTAATTTAATATGTAGACCATCTTTCTCTAATTGAAGAAAATAAAATGCCAATTTATTGCCCAAAGTAAATTTACGGATGTTTTACAACTGTGCCCTTTCATACTAACAATTCATGATTCATATTACATGTAGGTACAAGTACAGTACTGGTACACGCCTGTAAAGAATATTTAATATCCCCACCCCCCTCTCTCTCTCTCTCTCTCTCTCTCTCTCTCTCTCTCTCTCTCTCTCTCTCTCTCTCTTTGCGTATTTACGTTTATCAGCCATACTGATATCCATGATTATTTATATCGTGTGATATATATTATAGTTTCCGTCTTTTAAGTTTAACGTGGATATTTTTCTCCAGCACAATTTCACTATCTAGTTCTTCTGTTGTTAAAACACTCCTTGTTTAAAAACAAATAATGTTTAAACAACATCAGGAGGAACCCCCATGCAACAAGTGTAAAATCTCCTCTTACTGTGTCTGTTTAAAAAGAGACCATCAACTTACCTTTCTCGACAACAGGGAAGAGCCGCAGTTGAGGCAAACAAGAACTACCTGTACATTACCGGTAAGAAAAAAAAGAAGAACGTGCGTGAGTTATGGCGATCCTGTTCACGTGAAAAATATTTCAGTTGGAGGAAAGTTCTGAAACTCGGTTTCTAAAAGGGACATTTTTAAAGGAATCGATTGTTCCCGTACATTAAATATTTAATTTTTTCAAGTTCAGAACAATATGAAGACGTACTTTCCTAAAACCCTAAAAAGTTAAATTTTGCAGAATTTAATTATAAAAAGACGAAAAAAGACGTGTTTTTATCCGGCTATTTGCTCTGCTGTCATTTCATCTAAAGCCGAGCGATTGTATGCGTCGCAGGACTGACCATTGCTGAATGACTGCTTGAAAAGCTATGTAAGTTGGGAACATGATGCACTCACTGGGATCTAAGGTTTGAATGTAATACGTTTCCTTATTCTCTTTGCAATCTGTTTTTAGTGGTTTTGCTCATTAAAAAAATGACTACATGTAATTCCAGGCATGCTGTTTGATTTGCAATGCAACCCAAGATGTACATGTAGCTTGATTTGTTGGGAGACTATAATGACAACACAAGATTTAGTCAACCAGAAAAACACACACACACACACACGACAATCACCTCAGCGGCTCCATTGTTGACGGCGTTGTGAATCGGCAACTGGCCTTCTTTGTCTTTTAACGACAAGAGCAACCTGTGGTCTATGCCCATTGACTCAGCTGAGCGAAAAAACAATACCACAAGAATTAAAACAAAATACCATTATCTCCAATTGGCCCGTAATTATTTTTAGAATCCGATACCAAAGATACAATAAAGATGTAAAGAGAACGTAAGATACGTATTTATATACGGTATTGTATACACCTCTCTCTCTTTCTCTCTCTCTCTCTCTCTCTCTCTCTCTCTCTCTCTCTCTCTCTCTCTCTCTCTATATCTATCTCTCTATACTCTCTCTCTCTCTCTCTCTCTCTCTCTCTCTCTCTCTCTCTCTCTCTCTCTCTCTCTCTCTCACTCTCTCTCTCTCTCTCTCTCTCTCTCTCTCTCTCTCTCTCTCTCTCTCTCGCTCTATCTCTCGGGGTCGTGATAGCCGTGGGGTAGGACAGCGGCTTTCGACGTAGGAAGTCCGTGATTCGAGCCCCGCTGTGGCAACTCCGTCCCCCACTGGTTGGGTCGCTGTCAGTTTAATGTGATTGGCTAAGACAGCGTCTCTGTGTGGCACACATAAACTTGCCAGACGTTAGTCTTAGGGTCCATCCACAATATAGTCTATATATAGTGCTGACGTTGGACGCTAAGCCACAACTTCGCCAACAACTCTCTCTCTCTCTCTCTCTCTCTCTCTCTCTCTCTCTCTCTCTCTCTCTCTCTCTCTCTCTCTCTCTCTCTCTCTCTCTTCTATCTTTATTGGTTTCGCAGCTTACTTGTTTTATTTCTCTTTTCTTGCAGTTTTATAGACAGCCACGTGTTCTGTAATTGCCTTATAATTTAAAGTAGTTCATGTACTTTTGCCTTATATTGGTCTATGCAAGTTATCATTTGTACATTCATAGTTATAAATGCGTACCATCAACGAAAACGAATATTATGTTTTTAAACACGTTTGGGGATGCAAATCGGATGTTTGTTGTTTGTCATGTTGTTTTTTTTAACCTGAACTTATGTCGCAACACGTGAAACGACGTATGTACCAACAAGGGGAGAGGGAACCCACCTCCAGTGATGAGCGCCTGCAGAGCTTTGGCCGCCCCACTCTTGGCCGCCACATGCACAGGGTACGTCCCGTTGCTGCTTCTGATCAACATACTGGCCTTATTTTGCAGCTTGGCGTTGCGTGCAGATAAGAGAGCGAAAGTTAAAGTCACTCCGGGTACCACATCAAACAATTAAGATAGGCTTGTTACCTTACATTGTTACCTTATAGGCTTGTTACCTTTTTTTCTCGTTTTTTTTTTAATTATAATTTTTTAACTTAAGAGTTTCTCCTCGCAAAATAACTACCGGTATTCCTATGACGTATATTAAAAGCGCCGCATTGTGCCGCATTATCTTTCAAAACGAATAGGAGGATATGGAGGAAAGAATTATTTATTGCCATAATCATAACCGGGTCTGGTCTGTTTTCGTCGATAGAAGGTCTCGTCTAGTTGTGACAGTTTAAAGTTTTGATCAAATTAGTCCGCATTGTTGCTGATGTTTTTTGTTTTTTTTTAAACAGTATATAAATTTAAATTTATTCAATTGTGAAATATGAATATCAGAAAGTTTTACTGCTTGGTCCTTTTTTGTTATTTGATTTTCAATGAAGTGTTTGCTGAAAACAGCAACACTAATTATTTTAAATGGTGTTTTTTTAGCGAGATACCTGATAAGAGATATAATCGAAATTTGGATATGTCTAGACGCCAGAAATTAGAGATATTTGCGAAGAAGAACCATGTCATAACTTGTAACATAAATCCGGAAGAAAAGTGAAAACAACAACAACTACAAACACGCGTGTGTAAATGCGTATTTTGATGTGGAACCCCTTTTATAAACATGAATACTATTGAAGGCAAATCCATGGAATTTACTTCCATGTAATGATTTTGCACGTTATTAGGACTTAAAGTTTAAAAAGTTTAAAAACCTAATAAATTAACTCTTATTTTACTTTACCCTACAGCCTTCGGAATCTATGTTTATATCCATTCTCTATGGGAGGACCAATAATTTCTATGCTGTTGTAGTAGCAGCACCAGCAGCCGCAGTAGTAGTAGTAGTAGTAGTAGTAGTAGTAGTAGTAGTAGTAGTAGTAGTAGTAGTAGTAGTAGTAGTAGTAGTAGTAGTAGTAGTGGTGGTGGTGGTGGTGGTGGTGGTTGTGCTGGTAGTGGTAGTAGTAGTGGTAATGGTAGTAGTGGTAGTGGTAGTAGTAAGGGTAATATTCGTAGTAGTAATAGTTGTTGTGGTAGCAGTAGCAGCAGCATCGTATGGCTGCACCTCCACATTTAGCCTGTGAATCACAGATATTGTTCACTGACAGCCTGAACTCTCCCATACCCTCCATCAAGTTTTGTAAAAGAGCAGTGAAGGATTATATGGTAAGTTGTCTCGGGACTTCCATTACATCGGGTACAGGTGGATGGTTGCCTGAGTTGCCAATAATGGAGATTAGATTTGTTTTGGTTCTATGCTGTGTCAATGTATTACCAAAAGCTGGATGCAGTCCGCGCGGTCCGCGGCAGCAGCGAAGTGCAGAGCTGTGTAGCCGCCGTCCCCCGCGGTGTTCAGGCTGTCACTCTTGCTTATCAAAACCTGCAGTTTTTGGTCGCACAACGGATCATACCGGTCACGAGCATGGGTTGACGAAAAGGGATATGTTGAAGGTGATTAAATGTGTCGTGACAACAGTGTCAGGGTAACGATAAAAAATCGTGTTCACTAAAGTGACGACTAACAATAGATCAATGTGTTTAACGATTGTACTAATTCATATATATACTTATATATCCATCTATCTGTCTATCTATCTATCTATCTATCTATCTATCTATCTATCTATCTATCTATCTATCTATCTATCTATCTATCTATCTATCGATC
>RQTK01000227.1:224800-245276 GCA_003991915.1 Elysia chlorotica | reverse complement strand
TATTATTATTATTATTATTATTATTATTATTATTATTATTATTATTATTATTATTATTATTATTATCATCATCGTCATTACTATGAAATGTGTGATTTTGTTGCATGTATGGATCGCTTTAGATACAAAGGGTTGCTGTCGAGCTCTAACATAAAAAAAAAAATGTTCTTCCTTTTTCTTGTTACTAATAATGTATGTCTTGGTGTCGGTGAGACAGCTGTTAACGCTTTAAGTGGATACAAATATACATGTAATATTATTGAGATCTTTACACTAGCAAGCTTTATACTTTCAAATTATAGTATTGTATTTTTTTTTAATTTGCGTGTGTTTGAAAATGTTTATTTTGGAGATGAATAGGAATATATAATTATATAGTAGAGTAGATTTGTGACATTACTGTGGGTTTTGTAGTAAAAGCACCAAACTTCACACAATGACTTAAAGGACACAATAAACGGATTAAGAAATAAGATATTAAGCCAAGCTGAATTTTTTTCACGGGAGCCTTAATTAAATCGAAAAACATTAAGATGTCCGCCATTCAAGACGAAAATCTGTAAATTGTAATATTTTTTGTGAGCAGTTGACACGAAACATAAATGAGGAGTCATTTAATGTGAATTCGGGCAAAATGCCATTCTGATAAAATTCATGTAAAATCCAAGATGGCCGCCACCTAAGCTAAAAATTGGTGTATTTTTCTTTTCTTTTCAAAAGTTGGCACAAAAACATAAAAAACGTATAAATACGTTTGTGGACGTAAGGAACTGTGCTGAACAAATTTTGAAATTCAAAATGATCTCTTTATAAGTGATCGCAATATGTACAAAGCAGCTGTGATCTATAATTATATAATACGGTGCCTACTTGGTGTCATTGTTGTCACATTTAATTAAATTAAATTCATTAAAACATTAAATTCAGAGTTGGTATATTTGAATAGTCCCCGACACCCTCACTGGCATACACATCTCAATAATTCAGAACACGACGCCATCGCTTCTGGCAGATACCGGTAGAACCATTGGCTGCTTTCGTTGGTGGTTCGCTGGTGGTAAACATGTGCTTTCTTGCCAAATTCACAACAGTTTCTGTGCATATATGGTCGTATAGAAGTACAACGCATGTTTCCAACACAGACACGTTATTGTTGTTAAAGGCCGATGGGCCCATTAACAAAGAAGAGAATACAGGTGTATCCTAATCAAAAGACTTCCGTGAATCGAATGCAGTAGTTTTTCATCTGTCCGCAAACGACGATAGTGTCACAGCCCGTAAAGACAATGAATATGACAAGTGCATACACGTGACATTTCATAACCAAGTTCTTTGGCCATGCCATAAACAGGAACGTACCTCAGGTTTACACCACTTTACCAGCCGAACGGACGCTGACTAGATTTGAGTGTCTTCAAGACACACAGCGGTCGCCACGGCCAGAGGATCATCTCTGTCCACACTGAGCAACATGATTCTACGGCACCCTTTGTTTTCTGACTCAGCTAGCTGCATGAATGAGCATCATGGTCTCCATCTGTTTGCACGGCGCTAGAGATGCAATGTCTTGATGAACTCGAGAGAAGATATTGTGTAGACGTTCTTCTTACAAAAAAATAAATAAATATATATATATATATATATATATATATATATACACACGCGCTGCCGAATATTGCTTCCTCGACTGTCCCTTCATGCTATAGTGTACATCCCAAAAGATGTCAATTCTGTTTGCGTTCCACAGCTGCGTTTTGAAAAACGGCAGAAAAACATGTGAAGCATATTCTTGGAAAGACTCCACACCGACTTCAGCATATTGATGATGGCAGCACCATCCATTATGATGGCGTAAACCAACGGAATCTTTCCACATGTGCAGAACTTTTCCATTCGAAAGGGTCCGATTTTGTCTGAAACCGAAGTTTTTTTAAGTGGGGACAAAGAGATAGGGCAAGCACGATTTACATGTGCTAAGAACTTGTCCAGCAGGTCTCTACTAGCCTGAGAACAACGCACAGTCACTCTTAGTCTTAGTGATGTGATGGTATGCTTTATTTTTCATTTTAATGGAAATCTATATCAAGTATATGGTGGTCGGTTGAACAAGGTAAGGTCATTTGATTTTTAGTAATAGGACCGAATACAGATGCTGTTCTCTCTATCATTCATTCGATCATGAACTTGTCGCACCGGTCCAGACCCGCCTAACACTTAGGCCCCCTTCACTGCTGTTGTTGCTTTGCGCGAAATTCAAAGTCAACAAAATTACTGACGCAAGCTACACAGTCATGTACGTGGATGATATAGCAAGAAACTGCAGTACATTCTCTTTTTTATTCCACCCAGACTTTCTACACGTATCAGCTGACCATGAGCTAGTCTATTACAAACTACAAATGTTACAGGAGGCCTACTGGAAAAATAAAACGGCTCTAATTTCCGAGGAGCTAGGTCTCTAGATCTAGATCTATATGTTTATAATGAAGTGGACCTGCTGAAACTTTCACCGAGTTTCCGAAATGCAGGGATGGGCCAAGGGGTAAATGGTGAAAAACAAAACAAAACACGAAAGTAATTCAAACTTCGTGGTTTGGCATCATAGGGCTATCCACGCGAAGTTTAATTAATTTTGAGTCGCTGATCACGAATATGTAATTTGTTTTACGATTCGAGTTCTTTTAATAAAACATTTTTAGACTGAATTTTTAACTTCGCCTTGAGTAAGATCAAAGCCAATTTTGCACATGGCTTACGATGAATGCGGTAAAAAGATGAACCAAAATCTTTCAACAAAAATGTAATTATGGTGGATCAATCGAGATGAGAACTCTATACAGTTACAATACTACTCAATGATCATCGTAGTACAAGTGTGTTGGGTCTCTTCATGATTCCAGGATTTTGCTTTACGTCTTTATACTTGCAAAGCCTACACCCTGGCTTTTTCACCTTAGACCACGCACGTACACACACTTTAGAAGTGATAAAATTGCATGAACGCATTCCTGTTTTCTCCTGGACGTTTCGTTGTGTACAGAAGTAAGCGGTTACTCTCTGCAATAGCTATCGAGTAAGCACACGCAAAATTAAAATAAGAAGAAAACAGCAACCAAAAAAAACAAAAAACAAAAACACGGTCGTACATGGGGAAAAGGATAATTAAGTTGTGTAAACCCCCAAATCTATATTGCGTGGACAGTGTGCGGTACCAGAACTAGCAGAGTTTATTGGATTGAAGTGTTTATGAAGGTTCAGGGAGAACTTGCTGGACAATCTAATGCAGCACGAACATACCGTATATTATAATGCATAAGTCAAATACGCCAATGAGGTTGGTGCTCTCGTTCAGGTAGGGCTCATTTATAAACCCACATCTCGAAAGCTTAGTTCTCGTTCTTTGTTAACTGATTCTTTGCAGAGAGTCCATGCGTCACCGTATAACATGAGAACCCACATCTCGAAAGCTTAGTTCTCGTTCTTTGTTAACTGATTCTTTGCAGAAAGTCCATGCGTCACCGTATAACATGAGAATTAAGGAAAATACATAAATTTAATGTTTTATTGTTTTTAAGTTTTATTTTTACTTTAGATCTCTTGAAACGAATAAGTCCTTTAATTTCATAAACGTTGATGTTGCCTGTGCTAATAGCTATTCTGATCTTTATTTTTTTTTGTGTGGTTTTTGTCATTACTGGTTGTTATTTGTCCAAGATATTTGAAATGCTGAACTTGTTCAAGCCGTTTTCCGTTTACTACAATTTTGACTTGAACATATTTCTGTTTACTAACGACCATTGTTTTGGTTTTGCTCATGTTCAAGTCAAGCCCTTTTTTACTGCATGTATTACTCTTTAAAACATCAACAAATTAGTGGAGGTCTTCCTTGTTGTTTGCTGTCAATGTGGTGGCGTCGACGTATCTTATATAATAATTAATATTTGTTCCATTGATATTATGTGTTATTATGATGTATTAATTCCTCTTCTGTGTTTTGGTTGACGGAATATGTACTCTATGTACATTGAATTTGAAGATAACACACATCCATGTCTTACTCCGCGTCGGATTTTATGGAGCATTCTCCAGCCTTTGCTTTTTGGGAAATTGTGAAAAAGACTGAGTTCCGGAAGTCGTCGGGTAAGTGGCTGCCTCATGTACAATTCTAATAGTAATACTAAGAGCTTCTCTGTGATGAAAACTTTCAGGGATTTAATCATTTCCGCTGTAAGACCATCCGGGCCCGATACTTTATTGTTTTTTGCTAAGCTTATGGTTATTGCTTCTTCCACTTCACTCCTGTGGTCCCTCCAGATGTGGCGCCAGTCTTTGATCCTCAAATAGCTCGATCGTGTATTCCTTCCATCTTCATTTCTTTCCTCTTTATCGAATAGGGTTTTGCCTTGTGTACTAAAAATGTATCTTCCGATTGTTTGTTTGGTTTTTTTCTTGTACCGGTACTTGTAGTTGACCAATTCTTTGATGCCTTCATAAATCATAAACCGTGTTGCAATTTTTTTCCTTCTAATTCTTTGCATTTAATCCATATTTCTTTTCCCTAGGTGCAGTCCTTTCTTATCAACCTTTTCAACTCTTTGTATTTTCTAAGATTTCTTTGGCCATCCATTCTTTGTTCTTTTCCATGCATTTCCTGGGCAGTACTTCCAGCCCATGTGTCATACCTTCCATTTGATTTCCTAGTTTCTGTTGGGTTTGTTATTTCATACATTATTGTTCTTTTCTTTCACCAGCATTTGGTACTCATTCTGAATTTCCTTATTAGATGGACACTTTACTACTTTTTTAAATCCATCTAGATCATGCTTGTATGTTCCGTTTCTATTTTTTGTCCCTTGAACTTAACATTCATCCGTGCTACCAGTGGGTTGTGATCTGATCCTGGATATGTTATGCATCTTTTTATACTTTGACGGAATCTTTGTCGTATTCAGAATTTCTATATCAAAGAAATTAAAGAATAATAATATGAATGGCTTTTCCAAGTGTATAATAATTTTCCTTTTTGGTAACTGGAAGTGGAAGAACGTGATCATTATTAATTTGTATTTTTCGCACACACAAAAAATGTAGCACTCTTGTTCCCCTTATACGTATAGAATCGTTTTTCTCCTCTCATATCATAGCATTGAACTTTGAAGTCTCCTATTACAATTACATGTAGTAACTCGGATGACTTGACTTCTTTGATTGTGGTGTCCAATATTTCATAAAACGTCTCCACTTCCTCTGAATAGTCTTAAGCTGGGGGTGTAGACATGAAGTTGAATGATAGCGATATAAAAAGGTTTCGCTCTTATTTTTAGTAGGATGCATCTTTCGATAATAAGAAGGAATCCCTTGACATGTTTGAGTTTGTTGTTGTTTATTAGGGACCCACTCTATGCTTTCTTTCGTCGCATCCAAATTGGACTAAAGTGTATAGTTTCTCTTTCTTCACGCATCCTTCCTCTGACCACCTGGTTTCTGCTACACCGATAATATCAGCCTTGAGGTGTTCTGCTTCATGATATAAGTTTGTCTAACTTTCCGATTTGCAAGAGTGTTCTTACATTCCATGTAGCTATAAGTAGAATGAGTGTTCGAGATTTCAGAGGCACTTAATTTGTCTGTAACCTTCCTTTCGGCTTTGGGCCACAATCTTCATTACGTGAAACATACTTTTTCACCCACTAGCCTTTTTCCTGTAGATTTCTTACAGGTTTATCTGCAGAGGGCCCAGATTCCCATGTATTTTCTTTTTCTGCCTGACTTTTTTTCATATTGGCATTTGTTTGGAATGGCTAAGTGATGAGGAGGTATCATGCGCTCAAGAGAATCGGGCCTACCTTTGAAGTGAAAGGTAGCGACTGGTATTTTTCTTAATGTATAACTTCTCTCTACCTTGCTTAAGCCCCGTTTTGGTCATTAGGTGATTTTTAAGTATTAGACTATTACCAAAAATTATAATCATTTTTTAAGTGCTGATAACTACGGTACTGATAGATTTACTAATGCAGCTAAACAAATCTCAAATACATGTATACACACTGCAAAAATCTCTCACAAAAACAAACAATTTTGAGAAGGCAAGTGAATGTTTTGAAAAAAATACATATTTACTTCAAAGGTTAGGAGAGAGTCTAGCTTTAGGTAAGCAAACAGACTAAAATTATTTTATTAAATCTTTAAAACATTATCAAAATTAAGACAAACATAAATGAATTGAATGAAATGAACGAAAAAGAAATAAAGAATAACTGTTTAACTTTAAAACGATCAATTGCATACATTAACTTCAGGCTATCCTTACTTTCCAAACTACTTAAAGGACATCCATTCTAAGCACACAGTAGACATACTTTTTAGCAAAAATAAATATTTAAAATGCCCATTGCATTTAAAAGTTGATGAGTCTTCAACTTCAAACCAGTGGCGGTAAGATCACAAGGTGACTAACTTTTGGTTGTTTTAGGTTTATTTGATTTGTGAATGACACACAAAAAACCCAAACAAAAAAGAACAAAAATAAAATCAACAAGTTACCACTATTAATATTGTGTCCAATACGCAGACATAACAGAGCAGTCAATAATAGTGAAGCACACATTGACTTTAAGCATTTCGAAACCTTTTTTCTCCATTATATTAATTAATAAATTATACATATATACTGAAACAGTGAAAGTGAAATGAAAATAACATTCTACAGTACTTGTATTATTAACTCATGCGTGGATACCAAACAACTGACTACTGACTACTACTTGGGATAGGGGTCAAAGTTTGAAGAGGGCGAATTGCTGATACATGGACCACATAGCTACCATGCGCATTACCATCAAGCAGTTGAGTGGCCTATGCAGTGTTTGTTGACTTTCAAAAGGCATTCAACAGCGTCGACCGAAATGTCATCAGGAGGATAATGTACCAGTCTACCACTACTGCTTTCCACCAAAGTTTGTCAGGTTGACAAGTTTGTCTATCTTGATAGTGTTTTTAGCAAAGACGGGGGCACAGACAAAGACATCAGATGTCGATATCAACAAGGCCAGATACGCCTTCAACGCCTTCAAACCAATCTGTCTACAACACTATCAGTTCAAAGCAAAATCTGGATCTTCAATACTAACATAAAGTCAGTCATACTCTATGGCTCTGAAACTTGGCGCACAACCAAGACTAGCACCACAAAACTACAATCATTCACCAACAGATGGCTCAGAAACATCCTCAACGTTAAGTTGTCTCAATAAAGAACTGTGGGCCAGAACGGAGCAAACCCCCATCGAGACAGAGATAAAAAAAAAAGAGTTAAAGGCGTTGGATAGGCCACACACTTCGAAAGCCTGTATCCAACATCACAATGCAAGCCCTGTAGTGGAATCCCCAAGGAAAAAGAAAGGTCGACCGACCAAAGCAGACTTGGTAGAGAAGCACTGACCCAGAGATAAAACCCGAGTCATGTGGAGGGTAGTCGCTGCGGCTCTATGTTCCACAAGGAATCAAGAGGCTTAAACTAAACTAAACTTTGAAAAGGGCGTGACATGTACACCACCGTGTTCATCATACTTCATGGGGTGGGCGACCACTTATCAAACTTTGCCACATTTCGCAGAACTTAAGGACAATACGTTTTAAAAACACAGACTTTGGAATTCCCATAGCAAGTCAATTGCACTATACATGCAGTAAAATTATCTTTCATCAACATCAAGATATTTGTCTCTAGCAGTAAAGCATAGCATTAAATTACAATTTATAAAACAACAACTTCAGTTGTCATTATAAAGAAATTCTGAACCATAGCAGAAATAAACAAAGAGTTTAACTTTAAGTACTGATTCATTGTATCATTCCATAGTCTTTTTTCTTGTTTTTTTAAATAATGCTTTTAAATTATTTCATTTCATCCATTTACATTGTCCAAAATGAAATATAAAAAAGAAATTGATGTGACATGTTACAAATGGCACACACTCAACATTTTCCCATTAGATTCATAAAATGACTTGGGACCATTATTTGTAGCAGTGATTAATTAACATGCCAATAATAAGTTAAAAGAAATCCACTCACACATTAAATAAATGTTAGCTTCTTATTAAAACATTAAAAAAAACATCTCAGAATCTTATTTGAGGAGATGTAAAGAATATTGTAAAATGTACTTATTTCCTACCTGGGAAAAGACAAAAAAGAGGTAACCATTTTCAAGTCTTATTGATTACTGCTCTTTACGAGATATTTGTAGATGCATGCTAAGGATATTGCTAAAAGTGTCAATTTTTAGCAAAATGTGTATGTGTATACATGTACTGCACTGTATATTTCAAAATTCCTTTAATCAGTTTAGGAATTATTTGTTCTCAATATGAAACATTTTCCAAAACTACTAACAATCTGTTCACTTTTAAGAAATCAAGTTTTGCGTGTGTGCACCACTGAAAATACAACATAGCCGTTACCGTGCTGATGTGCCGTAAAAACCAACTCACTCACTCACCACTGAAAATATTTTACATGTATCTCTAAACATGAAGAAGTTAAAATAGTTACCTCAGAAAAATTAGTATGGCATTCCCACACACAAGAATCCCTCAGCTCATTGCTAAAGAATAATGAAGGAGTTAGAATTTTCATGTCTGTCTTAAAAAACAAAACAAACAAAGAAAACAAAAACAAAACAAAACAAATAGGTGATTAGGTGAGGCACAAGTGTAATTCCTCTGCAAAATGTTTGAATTTCAGGAATGTGATAAAGCTCTAGCGATGAATACTTTTCAGCTTCTCCATCAGTAACACAAAGGATATTTTCCTCATAACAATGTAAACAAGTAAACATTTACTATTTGTTGACTGGCTGTAAAGAAAATCAACAAGTTTAAATTTTGTGGGAAAATTATACTGGGAATGACAATTCTGAAAATTACTTAAAATAAGTTTGCACACCAACAGATGACTGACAACCTAGATTATGAGCTAAGCCAATTATATTTAGAACAGCATCTGCAATCATTCACAACTTTTTGTTTACAAAAGATACAGACGACTACAGTCACTCAAGAATATTAACAAAAAGCAATGCTCATGTTCATTAATTATCCGAAAATTAGAAAAACTTTTTTGTTGGACAAGAAAACTGTCTCAAATCAGGCCTTTAAACACAAAAAATGGGGGTTTGCATTTTGCAATTCAACATCTATTTGAAACAATGACATGAGGTGAGGACCCTCATTTAATCTTTAATACAGTGAATTTAATATGAGTCAAAAGGTAGCTGGAGTTAAGTGACAGTTTGTCAAGGAATATTTGATAGAACTAACCACATGCATAACAATTTCAGACATCCAGACTTGTGAAGTGGTTCTGATTCCCTCAGCTTTGGTGAAAATTAGTCTCTCTCAGATTGTATGTGTGTCAATAACAATTTATTGGATAACAGATCTGGTAGCCATTTTACATACTTTTCAGAACCCGTGTACACCAGACTATTTCTATATCTTAGTAGTGCACTCCCACTCTCACTCTGCAGAATCGCATTTTTATAAAATAACCGAAATCTTCATACAGTAATCATGAAATAAATGCTTTGAATTAAGACATATCAAATCCGTTTTCACAACCAAAAGTCCACATGAATAAGAATTGACTTGTCTGATTTGATACTAAACCAAGTCCATCAAGCTGTTATATTTTATTAGAAACAAAATGAATGATAAAGTTAATTTTTCGAAAATGTACATTTGTAAATTTTTTTAAAATCTTGTTGCAAATCAGAAGGCATGTATAATTGCAAAATCAATTGATTATTTCAATGCTTCTTTTTAGACTAACAGCCTAGACTATTTTAAACATGTAGCAGTCACAGAAATAAGCAAATTGCTGTTTGTGCATAACAATCTACAAGAGCAAACAAAAATGTAAAAATACAAAACAATAAAAAGGGGAATTTCTAAGGGGGAGGAGGATGAATTAAAAGGGCCACAAACAAGCATGCATCCTGCTTTTTTTTTTTTTTTTTTTTTTTTTTTAAAGAGGATGATTTAAGGATTCATATGTGATAAAATAAAAATTAAGAGAAAAGTGATCAAGGCACAGTAAAGATCAGTTTCACTTCTTCTTTAATACTTTGTATGAGAGCATGAATGTTATTAGGTAAGTATTCATTGTTTCATATTGCAGTCAGTTGAAAATTTCCAACATCAAACACAAATTTTAAGCAGAAAACAAATTGTAAAAAAAGCTTTGCAGCCTGTATTAACTTGTAAACAAAACTGCATTTGCATTGCTGACTAAGGGGGGGGAAATGATCATTTGATCGGTATATCTGTTTCTGAGACTGATTGAAATGTAGGCAATATACATTGATGTTCATTTTGTGTTAAAGCCATTATGCACAAAATTTTATCATCAGCAACCACTTAGGGTATATAACCAGATTGAGTTATGAAAAATAAATCAAGCCGAAATGTCTTGCAATCTGTCCATTAAATGTCAGATGGTGTTATTTTTATACATATAAGAAACAATGCCTTTATGTAGGGCTGGTTGCACTAATTGAAACTAACTTCCTGCAGTGGACAGATTGATAGAGAGGTCCACAAAGACTGTATAGAGTTTAAATGGCAAATGACAAATGCATCATGCAGAATACATTTTAGGCGATAAAAATACTGATATGTTTAAGAGAATAAGATTCATGAGTTATAACAGTAGCTTAAGACTTGCATTAAACCAATTCTTTACACCTTTAATTCCCAGACCATCTTTGGTTTCTTTAAACCCAAAAAGTTAATAAAAAAAAAGATAAATCTTAGTTTAAGGCAAAATATTTAATTTATGATTTACATGAATAATGTGGCTGAAAATTTTGTGTTCACAAGTTTATACAAGCACAATATTCCTCTTGAGGTTATACAGGTACTAATTGTGTGTATGTGTGTGTGAGGGGGAGGGGGGGGGGGGCTAAATTAGAGCTCCACTATTTTTTCTTGTCAAAGCTAGCCTCTCAGAGAAAGTACTTTGTTACTCATTTTTTACTGTTTTGTCCTCAAAAGGAATGAGCCTCGAAACAAATGAAACAAAAATTTGTTATTGACTTTTTCCACAAATATAGATTGTACATAATTAATCTCCCGAAAGACAACAACAAAAAAAGATTGCCAAAATAATGCATGTGAGAATCTTAATGCACTTTTATGTGGAGACAAAAAAAAAAGGCATTTTGAGATTTAAACTTAGGATTGTACAGAATCAAATGCTGCAGTTGATTTACAATGTTTTTTTGCTTTTTTTAATAATTAAAAAATTGAGGCAAATATATGGTGACTTTGCTAACATTATTATCTCACTGATAGGCCGAGGCTGAAAGAGAGAGAGAGAGAGAGAGAGAGAGAGGAGAGGGAGAGGGAGAGAGGGAGAGAGAGAGAGAGAGAGAGAGAGAGAGGGGTTGAGAAGGTGAGAAGGAAAGAAACAACAGAGAGAGAGAGAGAGCAACAGACAGACAGACTACACTCTCGTGTAATGAAACTGCTGTCCACCTATGATTTTTACTCGGAGTCAAGCTCTACTTATAGGGGAAGGGGGTTAGCTCTGTCTGTAAACATCTCAAAGTGAAATTTTTTAAGTTTCCTGGCTGTATCCCCACAGGTGCCGCGAGTTGGCATGACAAATAGATGGTAGAAGGAAAATGTCTCTCATCTTCACTAGCCTAGCCTACCGCTTGTAAAGGTTAACAGGCTTGTGTATGTTTATACTCATTGCCTCCACTTCTCTCACTCATCGAATCGAGATATTGAGTTATGTGGACCGCCCCTATCAGTCTTATATGAGTATAGATATAATCACTACACAGAGTAAGCAAAAATGCTTTGGTTTGAAAAATTAATTAAAAATTTAATTTAATCAGGTCTCTTAAAACAGGTTTTTAGACTTTATGTGAGGCAAATGGCGAGTTTGAAGAGGGCTTAATTAAAGAGAACAAAACATATTTCAAAGGGGTAGCAAGTTTGAAAATGGAGTGGGTTTGTAAACGGTGAGTTCTTAGGGGAGACCACTGTATTTGAATCATTCCCAGCTATCTGTTCCATAAGGAGAAAAATCGACTGGGACAAATCTTTCAAATTTAAATTTTAAAATCAACTTTATTTAAAGAAAAAACAGACAACTTTAAACAGTTTCTTTAGCTGTTCAAAACGCTGCTGAATTTGAGAAAGGCCATTAAGTTAGCAACATGACAATATAATCAACATAACAGATCTTTCTTTCCAAAAATGAAAATAGTTATAAACAATTAAAAAGAAAGAAAAAAAGAAAATGGATTTCAGTATTCAAATGTTTCCAAGTATATAAGTCTACCCAAAACAATCACTTATGCTACAGAATACTTTATTCTGACTACCCAAAGATAAATTGTTCTATAAGATACAACAATATAATAACAATCATTTGCATTCCTTTACTTAAAGTCAATTTGGAAAATAATATTGGACTAGTATAGGAAGTTATACACTAGCAAAAACATGTTATTCAACATCCTTAGCTTGTCAAAATAAAAGAACATGAAAAAGATAATCTGGGCAATGACTGTATCATTTCATCACATAATTCAATGATGAATAACTTCAATCCAGGTATGTATGTTTTAATAACTTATAAGCAGGAGATTGGTCCATTTCTATTATGAGCATAACCTCCACATATCCTATCCTACTAGGAACTTTGTTATTTAACATTTTATTCTTCAAATACATGTATTGATTTTTATACATTTTTTTTATTTGTTCTTTGATGAATGATCCTTGTTTAAAGACATGAGTTATATTTAAATAAAAGTGATTTCTGTTTCTGTCTCAAAAAGATGTAGGAAATGATGTGTAGCTCATGTTGTCAATATTTCTCTCCCTCAATTATCACAGATGTAGTTGTAAAACAGAAAACATGTTTAAATATGAGGAAGACAATCCTTTATCCTAGATCAGGTAGTCAGGTAGTGTTTCAGTGTTTTACCCTTAACTTGATGAGAGTCTAGGAAACCTTCTGTGTTCCATCCATGACACTGATGTATGTGGCTTGAATTGGCTTATGCAGCTGTAATATACGCTTTGCTTCTGCAAGATTGTGCCACTCTCTCTTGCGAACTAAAAGTGGAGATACAATAAAGTAATAATTCAAGATTCATTTCACCTTTTGAAAAGGTTCACAGCATTTCATTGATTTAATATTTTTCATGTTATATCTCATGAAAAAATACATATATAATCATATCATAATAAAAATAATTGATCTTTATCTTAATAATTATGTAAGTACAGATAATTTTTTTTTTTTAATCTAGCTCAACTTAATTGAGCACTTCTATTTTTTTTAACTAAAAACTATAGTATATTATCATGTCGAATAGCAAGCAGCAGAAAGGATCACATGACTTCAATCATTTAGGTACAAGAAAAGGAAGCTTAGAATTTGAGATTGATCTTGATGTAACAGATCAATTTTAAACCAATTTTTCATCCACTTACTCATCAATCTTCTGCAATGGTTGAGATTACTTTACTTCTTACCCTTTGCTGATGATTAAGATTAAAGACCTCCCAAAAATAATTTAAGAACTATTCATATGAAACTAAAAATAGTAACTCAATGGAAACTAGATAATTTCTTGTTGTGTAAGAATTTGTTTGCATAGCCCACGGTAAAAAGTAACGTATACAAACATTATACTCTGATTGCAAGTAAATATTGTAAATGGGAGTCGTGAGCCTATATGAACTCGCAGAATAAACCATTTTAATATCAGCATATAAAATGTGTTTGTTGCATCAGTATCTACCTCATGGTGAAATCAAAATTAATCTGAAACACACATTTATTTCATTGTAATCAATTTTTTTTTTTAATTAGCAATTTTATCAGCTATAGCCTGTTATTATTTAAATCTCAAGGACTATAAAAAAAAAATGAGATTTACAATTTCAATAGCTCAGTGACAATGTATTGGATATTGATTAACTTTTTTTTCTCTTTTTTTTTTTATCAGAGTTTTGCTCAGGAATGGGTGTTTTGCAAGTTATGGTTCAAGGTTGTGGTCATGTTATAGTGGTTATTAAGAATCCTTTAAAAAGAAAAAAACTGTGAGAAATGTCATATCTTTGTTGGCATTAATAATAAAAATATAGGAAAGGAAATCATACTATTTCTTGCTTTTGATAAAAAATAATGACAAACTTTGTTCTTTATTCATATTTCAACAGATATGGAAAGTAATAGCGATTATGACATCCACAACCTTCTAGAATATGTTGGTTCATGTAGAAGTGATTTTTTTTTTACCACTCTGGGGATGAATATGTACCTAGTGAAAGTTCAGATACAAGTAAAAGTGATTATAAGACGTCCACCAGGACTGGAAAAAAACAAACACAAAAAGACGATTGCCAAGAAAGGAAGGCAAAAATTACACAAGATATTTGCGATCAATTTCTTTTCAAGTTTGAAGTTTGTTAAAGCTTTGAAGGCCAAGGGACATTGACATGTTGTCACTGTGAGGAAAAATAGGCTCCAAAAGTGCAGTTCGAAGCCAGAGAAGGAATTGAGAAAGGGTGAAAGAGGAACACTGGACAGGCTTGTTGAATGTGGCAGAAATGTTGTTGTTCAGTGGTACGACAACAGTAAAGTCCATGTTGTATCCTCAGTTGCAGGAATTGAACTTTGATAAAAAGGCAAAAGAGAAAATCAACCCCCCTTGCCCTCAAGTAATAAGTAATTACATGGGGGAGATGATCTTCTCTACTCTTTGACAACCCTATACAAAGCTAAGGTAAAAACGAAAAGGTGGTATATCTACATCGTCTACCACTCCATAAACATGGCTGTTGTGACAAGGTGGCTACTCTACTGACGACACTGTTCACTTTTCAGCGAGAAGACAAAGACAGACGCAAAATCAAGCCAGGACAAGACTTTAGGGAAAATCAATCCACCAAAGCTCTCAGATTTCCTGAATAATGTATATTTGTAGCTAATGTCCTGATCCATGTAGAGAGAAAGCATTGCCGTCCTTCTCTAGAAGATTCGCAATGACTTTGCCCAACACAATAGCCTGCAAAGGTTCAGCCACTCATTGATGTTTGATTGCATGAGCCACTGGGCTGAGAACAGCACATAGAAGTTGTCCAAATTTCCAACTAGCAAACAGAAATCCTATTTTAAGTGTTCAAAATATTCTGTCCATTTGTGCCTGAATATGGACAGAAATTGTTTTGTGCGCTGAGTAAAATTTTAGGCCGGCTGGTTCAAGAATCTTTTAAGATACTGTATAATTTCAAAAGCAGATGTACATGTTTTATTTCACTTTCATTCAAAGTTGGGTTTAATCTATAGTTTTGTCATTCAATTATGTTTAGTGACCATTTTCGCAACATAACAGATATAGCATATATTTTTTCTCATGTTTTGAATCCAACATACTTGTCATACTTCAAAAATTGATATCAAAATATTTTTTTGGCAAATTAAAAGTCATGTTTATCATTAACTTACTTATATCTCTGCAGTTTACTTCAGTTTTAAAATGTTTTTGTTTAAAAAAATCAAGTTTTGGGCGATAGAGGGTTTAAAAAAATTGAGCACGAAGTTTGGCTATTGCAAGTATATCACTAACCTATTACTATACATGCATATTTTTTCAGCTCTGTTTTCTCCTCTGGTGATGTTCCAAAGTGAAAATGGCTCAAAATCTGTGAAACCTGGAAACTTTTTTTTTTATAAACAATATAAAAAATAATGCACTCACTTTTAGCTTCTGCCCAATGTTCCTCAAGTTGCTTCACATAAAGAGCAAATACCCAGGTCCTTGTTTGCTTTTCTTTGTTCTGATAAAATAGAGATAGAAAAAAAGCCCTGTAATTTTATGTTTTAATTTTCCACAACAAAGTTTGAATCAATTATAAAATTTGTATTGAAATAAACTGAGAATGCCCTTTGGTCTTTTTAAGAGATACACAATTATATCCTAAGATGTTTTAAAAATTATCATTCTGGAAAAAAAACGAAGAAAATCATGCAGTTAAAAAGGCTGCGTAATACAGTATCTTTTTTTTTTCCTTAGCTTATTGCATAATTATCAATGATTTTGTAAATGCTTACTGGATTAGTATTCATTTCAACTTTGTAGAATACTATAAATTGGACACCACCTACCTTAATGAAAACTCATTTGAAGATAAAATTCAAGAAAAAATACTGCAGTGCTCAAGAGCAGAGCTTATTAAATCAAAAGTCACAAAGAGCACTTGGGTTTTTAAAAAAACCTCCAAGAAAACATAATACAGTAGAAACCTCACAGTTCCTTGGGATTGGATCAAAACATTATTTTAGTTAAGAGGATTTTAATCAAAGAAGGAAATATACGTGAACCACAAAAGAGTTGGAAAATATAGATACTTTACCTTATTTGAAATTTGCAGTTATGGGAGTTGCCTATTTTTTCTTTCTATGGCAACTTTCTTCAAAACGAATTTCTCTTAAAAGCATGCCTTGGCACAATAGCACAATAGGCATGGAATGCTGTTTGACGATAGTACTTTTGTAAGGCCTATTTGTAGTCCAGATTCGGATTATGATAATCAAATCAGAAAGAATCTGAATTTTGAGTCCCATTCTAGAGGGCCAAAAATGAAAAAATAACCCTCCTTGCTGCGAAATTTCGTGTGTGAGAAATTTGAAACTTCAGACTTCTTTTTTTTTTTTTTCCAGGTTTTCACTGTTAAGTAATTTTTATAAAACGATATATTGATATCTTGTATTTCTATTCCCCACCCTAAACATTGTGGAATGCTCAACAAGAGACTTCACTTCTAAAAAGCATAACCATCCATAGTCTGCAACTTCAAAATTCTTTTCCATTCAATTTTTTTCAAGGGATGTATACATATATATCCTCATCTTTCCCCTTACCAGCGAATGATATGGCTTTATCTCATTCTAAGGTTTTTCTGGAATGTTTCCCTTTCCCTGAATTTTGTGAAATTAACATTTATATAAATCTCTGGTGTATGATTATAAAAACAAAACAACATAAAATTTAGAAATATTTCAGAAGCTGGTGTGAAAATAGACATTCCATTTTTAATAAAAATGTATGAAGCACTGAAATGTTGATACCCTCACCTGCTTCCACACCTATTTTCACCCATAATCTGGATTGGTACATGAATAATCTGAAATCCAGTCTTTTCAATAAAGCAGTTATTAAACATCTGCATCAACACCTATGAAAACTCTTTGATACTTTCACAACACAAAAGACAAACCTCAAAGATTCCTAAGAGTCTCCCTACAACACCAACAACTCCTGCTTCTTCACGTGCTTCTCTAACGGCTGCATCTTGAGGCTCTTCTCCTTTGTTGATTCCACCTCCTGGTACCAACCACTTACAGGAAGAGCTGGTAGAAGTGATCAGTAGAATCTGTGAAAGAAATTTTGCACGTGATATGGGACTGCGTAAACTGTGTGAGCGTAAACAAGAGCGTAAGAGGCAGACAGACAAAGAAGAGACAGAAAAAAGCAGACAGAAAGAATTCTTCTGACTCTTTAAGGACAATTTACTATCCCTATCCCTATACCAACATTTTCTGGATTTAGGTAGGCTAAAATAAAAACTAAACGAACAAACAAAAATGTTTTGCCTTCTTATACTTTTAGCTGAAGCATTTGACAATTCCTGAACCTTGTTCCCCTTTGTCGACAGTAACATCAGAAATATTTTCCCTCACACCTTGCCAATTTCAACCTCATCCTCTCTATATGAACAAGGGAACGCTAATCAGGCCATTCATACTGAAACATTAAACATACACAATGTGCTATGTCAATGCCACTTTATCTTAGAAAAAGGAGTAATTTTAAGTGGTATGTTTGTTTATGATTTATATGCATTTGAACAATGTGCTGTGTCCAATTTCCAAAAAACATCTGCATCCTTTTTTCTTCTAGATGATGTTCATCTCAGCACAGCTTTCTTCACAAACAAATTTGGGCAATTCCATCGCAACTGATGTATAATTCATAAATGATTCTTTTCAACACTTTCAAATTTATAGGTGGTCTTTCCCAAACTAATACAAAGGAAGGACAGAAAATGTTTTACAAGTACACAAAAACGAACTGACGTAGCAAAAAAATACCTCCATGTTAAAAGTAATCATGTTTGATTTTCGCATCTGTGAATTGGAAAAATTTATGACCCTATTTATGGACTCATAAAGTTACTAATTTAAGACTGTAAAATACATCTCATGTGCATATACCTTTTTGATTATAAGATGTTTGAATGAAAATGTGCACTGTTTGAAAAAAGAATAAAAAAGAATAACTCCAAGAGTTAAAGGTGTACCTTTAATTTTAAAGCATTTACTCTAACAATCTTTAGTCTGTATTAAAACCAAGTCGTTTTACTATTAATCACCTCTTTTTCAGTGTCATCTCTAAAGCAAAGACATGAAGCCCTCCTTGTCAAGCCATCAGGATCATACGTCCGCTCGTCTGCACCATTCTCCCTGACTTTCATGGCTGATCACTGTTTAAAATCAGTCATGTGTTGATAAACTCAAAGCTTCACATTTTACAATTTGGACTTTGGGAATGACTTTTCTGAGGAAATTGTAAAAAGTCTCAAAACTATATTGAAGATGCAATTATTTCAATAAAATGCTAACAAATTGCACAAACCAGAACTAGAATTACTACTCTATGTCAGGTAATCTCAGAGTGAATGTTCTAGAGGTTACAAGTTAGAATTACATTTCACCTGTCCTACAACTCTAGATAGACAACCCATTAGACTAGTTTTCATTCACAAGCGAGAAACCCATCAAACCATAGTTTTCTTTCTTAATAGAGGGGAAAAAGAGGGAGAGAAAGGGAGAGAGAGAGAGAGAAAAGGGGGCGGGGGTCCACAGAATTCTAGATTAATTTAAAGAGTTAATTCTAACTTAAATAGGGATACAGGGGTCTCTAGTTATTTGAAGAATACCCCCAAATATAGATGAGTACATGTAGATCTAAATCTATAAATCTAGTAATGGTAATCATGGCAGACCTTCACAACCAGATTATTCGGCGGTCGTTTTGTTGGCCAAGATCAAGCAGTAAACGTAGCTCTAAGTCTGTGGCAGACTTGATGGTCTCCTATGGATGTATTTCTGTCCATTGTATCATAAGACGAAGCCAATTGTTCTTAACATTTTTATTTAAAAGACACAATAACCTAAAATGTCTATCATCTTAGGCGCATATGACCTTATGTCTATAACGATTTCATTGAGTTAGCCTAATGAGTAAGCTTCCATGCGAGGGAAAAAAAAAACTAAAAATAGTTCCACTGATCATGAGTGAATCTCTGACTTTCCCGTTCGTTCGTATAAGCTATCGACTATTAATTTTAATTTCTAATATCATTCTTCTTCTTCTTCTTCTTCTTCTTCTTCTTCTTCTTCTTCTTCTTCTTCTTCTTCTTCTTCTTCTTCTTCTTCTTCTTCTTCTTCTTCTTCTTCTTCTTCTTCTTCTTCTTCTTCTTCTTCTTCTTCTTCTTCTTCTTCTTCTTACGTGCTTAACACATCAATCCATGCCACAAATGCTGTAGTTTTCTCTATATCATCGTCTCTGTCTCTGTTCACTGTTTTGTGTAAACGTCCATTGCATCTATATGTGTAATAATTTGACACAGAAAAGAGTATGGCATGGTGTACATTAATTTTGTACGTTATGCCTAATCTGGATGTCCTGAAAAGTTGATGTCAAGCCGGATACAATTAGGCCTACAATAATATACGGTGACAGTATAAACAGACTATCCGACGTAACCGTCATATGTTTATCTGTATATATAAGGATGTTCGTTTTTATTGGGCCCTTTTTGTTGTTGTTGTTGTTGTTGTTGTTGTTGTTGTTGTTGTTGTTGTTGCCTCGGCATGCTGCCTTTGACCCGGGCTTAGTATCGGCTTATTATATGAGACCAAAAAGGACGACACACCCGCATGCGGAGAGGGGGGGTAAGAGGGAGGGAGGGAGAGAGAGAGAGAGAGAGAGAGAGAGAGAGAGAGAGAGAGAGAGAGAGAGAGAGAGAGAGAGAGAGAGAGAAAGGGGCAGACAGATAAACAGACAGACAGAAAGACGGAGACGAAGAAAAACAAACTATTTGGTTGCTTCTTCAACTTTGTCAAATACATGTATTTCTAAAGGGTAAATTACGATACGGTTAGCTAAACTGCTTTTAATATTATTGGAAACTTCACAATGCACGTAGGCTATGTAGAATTTTATCATCATCTTCATCGTCATCATCATCATCATCATCATCATCATCATCATCATCATCATCATCATCATCATCATCATCATCATCATCATCATCATCATCATCATCATCATCATCATCATCACCATCATCATCATCATAATCATCATCATCATCAT
>RQTK01000227.1:201201-223996 GCA_003991915.1 Elysia chlorotica | reverse complement strand
CTACTACTACTACTACTGCTGCTGCTGCTGCTGCTACTGCTAATACTACTACTACTACTACTACTACTACTACTACTACTACTACTACTACTACTACTACTACTACTACTACTACTACTACTACTACTACTACTACTACTACTACTACTACTACTACTACTACTACTACTACTACTACTACTACTACTACTACTACTACTACTACTATTTTAACTACTGTTTTTGTTGTTGTTGTTGTTGTTGTTGTTGTTATTGTTGTTGATGCCTCCGTCGCTCTTTTGCTAGTGGTTTTTGTGTTACATTGTAGGCCCTAACATTGCTTTTGTACTTAAATCATAATTTGGTAAGATATGCGGAGTGCAATGCGTTACACCCAAGAACCAACAATAAAATAATTTCAAATCATATCATACTGTTATATTGCACTAGTATTTATTAATTGTATTCTTTTTACTTATAATAATGATTATTAACGAACAAGTATAGAATACTTTGTTAGGCATAACGAAGAAAACGATAAGCTTAAGGGTAAAAGAAAAAGAAAGCAAAAGTAGATCGAAGGATGCTCAATTGCTCATTGCTCAAGAGATGTAAACGCCGTCATCGCTTTGCCTACAAACGACGCTAGTACTAGGCTAGTACTAGATCTAGTAGAGAATGGAGTATCAAGGTAAGCTTAAAACTCAAATCTCAATTATTATTCTTATGTAGATATAAATAAAATATGTAAAAGAATAGGTAGGGAAATTAACGATATTATCTAGAATTAGACAGAACCGAAAATTGGTGAAAATTTTCCCAAAAATTGTTTTTGAAAAAAAATTTTACAATGAAAGTTTAGGAAACCAACTCTAGAATCTAGACTAGAATTAGATAGCTAGATTAGATATAGATTCTCTATATCTAGATCTAGAGATTTAAGAGAATTAACCAACATATTTTCGCTTTTTTTGTTGGATATCCTGCATCTACCCATTTGTAAGTCTTACCAAGGAATCTAGATCTAGATTTTATAGAATAGAATATAGATCTAGATCTAGATCCAAATTTCCTCCGATTAACCCTGATCTTTAAAAGATCCTGCTTTCGACATTAATAGCTTTTAAACGTTAAAACCAGTTTTCGTTCTAGCTCTGTATTTATGGGCCTAATTATATCAGAGCTAAATATACATGTTTCTGACATTTTTTTTAGCCTAAAGAAAAAGTTTAAAAAGAGTCTCTAGATAGTTGAATAAAATTTCTCCATGATACCATGACTCTTGTCTCAGCCGATCACATTAAACTGACCCTGACCCGCCCAGTAGGGAGTGAAATCGCCAGGGCTCGAACCACAAACCTTTTGAGTCAGAAGCCGATTTTCTACTCCAGGGCCACCGCCTGTCCGAGGTATTAGTAGTAGTAGCAGTAGTAAAACATGCAAGCAGCAATAGCAGTAGTGCGGCAGCATCAATAAATATTATTCAGACTAGCGAGAGTGTGGATAGTTCTTAGCTTTTTCTTGGCATTGATACCCCATTTGATACCCCAAATTTTCCCACTAAAAAAAATGAATTTTATGCTTATTTAAAAGGCAAATTATGCCTCAAAACATTGCCAAATTTTTCATTTTGCATTCAAAATCAGGTAACATAATTTATACCCCGGGGAATATTAAATTCAGTATAATCCACTTATATCTGCAGCCCATTTATCGACATATAAGATAAGATAAGATAAGATAATCCTTTATTATCCCATAGGGAGAGGATGGTTTGTGTCTGATGTAATACATTTAGCTTTTTCAACTATATCAAGGGAACCAAACTAGTATAAAATATAGTACATACCTCCCCTTGTTTTGTTTTTTTCCCTCATTGGCTATACATTTTTATTTATTGACATTTTAATATTCACATCAAATCCTCTTCCTACAGCATGTCGGTATAAGCGGATTATACTGTATTACAGTAATGCATCCATGCAAAAAATAAAGTCATTCAGGTGCATAATATCAGAAATAAAAATGATGAAATACATCAATAACATATATATGAAAACAAGAGATGACAGCACTAAAATCAGAAAAGTGAAGCATGAAAGTGTTGTTACACGATATATTCATAAGAAATAAAACTGTTAAATACAGTGGAATCCTAATAATTCAAATTTCCTGGGATTTTATCTAAAATTCGAATTCAGAGGATTCGAATAACAAAAGATGACATGTACCTGAAGCTTAAAATTGTTAAAATTAGTAGACAGTTACTATAGTATTGGTATCTTATTTGAAAAACTTTTTATGATATGTAGTAAGCATTGAATCCTGTTTGACAGATAGTGTTTTTGTAATGTCTATTGCTGGTGTGAGATTCATATTGTTTTCTGTTTATAGCAACCCTTCTCCCAACCCCATTTCTTTTAAAGGTATGTCTTGTGCAGCAGTAAGCATTGAATCCTGTTAGTAGACAGTTACTATAGTATTGGTATCTTATTTGAAAAACTTTTTATGATATGTAGTAAGCTGTTTGACAGATAGTGTTTTTGTAATGTCTATTGCTGGTGTGAGATTCAAATCAGAAAAAAACTCAAATTATGAGTCTGGTTTTGATAGAGCCAAAGAGAAGAAAAAAAAAAACAGATTCTCCTGCAAAATTAGGTGTATGAGAAATTTGTTTTGTGAGGTTTCCACTGTATTACAGTGATGAATAGATGCAAAAAATAAAGTCATTCAGTTGCATGTCTGAAATAAACATGATTAAAGACATCAATCACACGTTTGAAACCAGGGAAGTGAAGCACCATAATGTTATTACACAATGTATTTAAAGTGAATAAAACTGTACAGGAACACCAAAGTGTACGACAAAAGTAGAAGCCATGGGAAGGGGTCAACCTTCAATCCTACGGAAGTAGGCTTAGTAATTTATTTTTTTTTTGGCGTTTAAAAACTGTGAAAATTGATATTTTTCTCCTTTTACAATGGGAAATGTACATTTTGTGGTAAATAGCGGAAACTGTAAATTTTGCCACAGCAAAAAACCACAATGACGGGAGAACATGGGTTTTAAGTAAAAACATTACCAAAAAATGATTGCACCTTGTGTGATTAGATATTTTGGCTTATGTATACACCAGGGTGGAGTCACATTGCCAGTGAAAGAGAACATGCTTATACCATTAAGAAACATTGTGATTTTTTTCACCAAATCTGGATAAGAAGTTATTGGTTAGGTTACAACTAAATATTTGATCGATGTTATTTTATCGTCATGTTCTTTTTTCTCTAGGTTATATAACCAAGTTTGGAAAGTCTTCAGACAATCTCCGAACCGCTTGTAAAAAGTGTGGATATGGTATGTGAACTTGGCTAAAAGTTAAATTATAATTCTTAAGTTGGTTTTTGTTTGTCCTATTTAGAATGTTTACAAATTAATTTTCTTTTGTAAAGCATTTATATATATATTTCAATTATTTATTAGTATGTTGAAAGGGATATGGCTTTTGATTAATAGGGTCTTGTAAAATGCAGGAATTCAAGTTACAGCAAAATTTATTTTTATTAGAATTTAATAGTTTTAAGAGGCAACAAAGAGTAAATGTTGCTTTTAACTTTTACAATTTTTTTCACAAAAAACTTTTTAGGTGGACATCTAACATTCCAGTGTCGAAACTTCTTAAAGGCTGACCCTCATAAAGAAGTGGTGCTAGATGTCAGTAGTACCAGTTCTGACTCTGATGCAGAAACTTTTGTATCACCACTGAGTAAAATAAAACCAGGTAATGATTTTGACAGATTCAGTTCATATTTAAATAAAATATTTCTAAATTCAGAATTTATTTGTTTTCAATTCTTCTGCCTTCCCTCATTTTGAAAAATGAGACTGAGAGCTCAGTGTCAGAATTCACTCCCATCAAACATGCACAAAAAGTCAATGGTCCATACATCACTTCAAGGTTCATTGAGCAGTTATATTTTTTTTAAGCTGCCATTACATTTTTTTTCTGAAGGGAACTGTCATAGTTATATTCAATAAACTGTAGGATTTACAATATAAATCTTTTACTCTTCCTTTCCCTTTTAATGAAAAGAATTGTAAATCACCCTTCCACAGTGAAAACCAATGACGATTCAAAGAGCAAGGAGAAAAAAAGAAAGAGATCAAAGAGGTAAAGTAATTTTTGGTTGATGGTATTGGCTGTCACCTTTTACTTATAACCATGTATAAAATTGTTATACTTTCTGCTCGTGCTAATTGTTTCATAATACTAGTCTTTTCACTCAGTCAAATGTGTTTAAGAATAAAACTCCCGTGATTCATCCGTTCTATGAGCTTGTAAAATACATGATTGGCATTAGTAAGTAATTGTGACCAATTGTATTTCATATCATTTAGATTTTATAGCATTTATCTATTTATCCAATAGCAAATGAGATACATTACATATGAGCTAGTCGATAACTACCGGCGACATTGATTTTAGTCACTCAAATTTTTTGATGTTTTTTTTGCTCTCATACTTTTTATTTGAAGTAAAAATCCTTTTTTGTATAAAATTTAAGAATGAATTAAATATAAAATGTTTTAACGACTGGAGGTTGTTCCAGTTATCCCAATAATTTATACTCATTAAAATGACATTTTAATTCTTGTCAAAAAATGTTGAATAATTATTTTAAATGGTTTAACTTCAGATTGTGGTTGAAGTAGAAAAAAAAAAAATTAAACCATGGCAACCACACCTCCAACATTTATAGAATCATCGATGTGCTAAGATTTTTTTTTTTTTTAAACTTCTCATTGTTGTTTCAAAGTTTACCGAATGCTTAGAATGTTAGCTAACATTTTTAATTCCTTAACTTTTGAAATTTTTTTTTATCCTCTTTAAAAAATTACATGTTCTTCATTCCATTTAGAGTATTTTATAATTATTGCATCATTCAGCCAAATTTTTTTTTTAATGCATGCAAATTATGGTGTTCTTGTTGAGATTTTTGTGTATGAGAGAGTGTTTTACTTATTGGTAGTGATTTCTATAGTTTGTCATGTATTTTAATCTTTTCCATTTTTGCAGTAAAAGTAAGAAGAAGCACAAGTCAGAGAAAAAGAAGAAAAGACATAGACGATCCCCTTCTGAAAGCAGTGATTCTGAGTCGGACAGTGAGGAAGAACCTGAGGACAAGAGGAATAAGAAGAGGGGAAAGGATTCTGAAGATTCTGACTCTGAATCTCATGAAAGAGACCAGTCAAGAAAGAAACACAGGAAACGTAAACATTCATCAAAAAGAAAAGAGAGCAATGATAGTTCATCTGATTCAGATCTAGAGTCCAGCACTGATAGAAGGGAGTCCAAGAGGAAAAGGAAAAAGAAACATAAGAGATAAAAAAGAATATTGAAATTTACATACCTATCACCATTTGATTTGCATCTTTCTCTCTACTGTAGATAAAAAAGTTATTATGCATGTATTAACAATAAAAAAAATGTACAACATGTTGGAGATGTTGTTTAGGTGCCTGATGTATGTTTATAATTTTATCGGTTCATCTTGCGAAACCTTGTTTTTATTGTGAAATCTGTTTTTAATTTTTGAAAATTGAAGTTGAGTTTATCAGTTTATATATCTTTAGGACCAATCTCACATGGATTCACTCATCTAGATCTTTGTCTCTATTTCTAAGAAAATATTTGCAACTTCTTGGCTTGGACAAATAGAATCCCTGTTGCTACCGGTCCCGGTACTTAATTGGTAAACAACGAAACTGAGAGTACATGACTTTCTCTGTGTTTACAAGCTCACCCTTTCCACTGTAAAAACCCACTTATGCAGACACTAAAGGTAAGACGTCTTAGAAAATTGTCATGGTGATACAATAAAATACGATGACAGCATGACGAAGAAAAATCTTGCTGTAGGCAAGCTCTGGCTATAGTCATGTCGAGAAAACATAACCGAAAAATCCAATATTTTCACATATATCCCCCACCCCCCTTTTTAATAACACAATTAACGTAACTCGTGGTCCTTTGTCTAGACCTAGCCTAGGGCAAAGACAGTAAGAGGTGTGTTTAAGCTTCTGACTGGTCCATCACAGTGCTGTACTAGTTAACAGACCATTATTTTGGAACCAAAGCTCGCTCCCCTCTCCCACTGTATCCAAGTTAACCATTTCATTGTCCCGTTCAACACAAGCAAAAGTACTAAAATGTAATAGGCTTTATATATTACTAATACTAGTAGAGAAAACAGGGATTCTTGAACTGTCCTACTGCAGCGGGTGCCTCTATAGTTGCGCACTAATGTATTTCACTCTTTTGAGCATTGCCCAATATTCGGTTAATTTTAAATATTGTAGTAACATAGGTCTACGCTTATGGTCACACCATGCAGCTGGATTCATTTCAAGATTCTCTGCTTGGTATTTAGATGTTTGAATCAGAGCTCACCCTGTTATCTGTCAGAGCTCATTGAAAAATATATACCATCTCGCAGTTTGAGATCTGCAACTGCCAATCAACTTGTTATTCCAAGATCAAGAACTTTACTTGGGGAAAGAGCCTTTTCCATCTGTGCTCCAAGTGTACGTGTATTATTGTACATTTTAAAGGAAATGACTTTCACATTAAAATCAGTTAGAGAACCTGCTTTTCAAGGATAGCTTTAAAATGTGTTTCCCTGACCTAAAAGTGTTTGCGTACTAAGAGTGTTTACTAACAGGGGTAAAAAAAAAAATAGAATAGTAGACTTGATGGCATAATTATTAAGTGAAGGTGTTAAATATATTTTTAGACCATCAATATAAAACTGCTGCACTTATTGCTAGAACCATCTTCACTAATACTACTACTACTAGTTCTATTTTAATCATTTGTACATTAAGCCTACTTCTAACCACTGTAGAAATATACCTCAAATTCCATTGGTCTACCTCTTCTAAATCTAATTTTAAAATTAAAATGAACTTTGAGGCATACATTATTGGTATACGTCACTATAGGTCTGTCCAAAGATGTTTGTGCATCCATTGACAAGTGCTGGTGCTTCCATATTCTATGGTTGTCTTTGGTGCGATTTGAATTTTCCCAATCAAGATGACAAGTCACTCGGAATCAGATTCAGACTTAGTAATTACCCTAGCCGTAAATATCCATTTTTAGAGGGCATAGTGGTCTGGTGTCATAAACCATCACCTCTTAAGTGGCAAGGCAATTCGGTGCCAACACATCTACAACTAAAAGTCAAGGGTTCTAATCCTACAAAGTGCAATTGTATTTTCGTTATTTACACCACTGGAAAAATACCAAAAACTTCTGCTACTACTACTACTACAACTAATGTACTACTACTCTCACTACAAAGATTTTTTTTTAATGAATATATAATATATTCTTTGTGCTTTGATACCCATTACAGTATGTGTACATGTTCTTGGCGTATCATTTTCATATCAAATCTGCCTTTTCTGCTATTACTCTGAATACTATTGAAAGTACATGAAAACAAAACAAATTTAAAACTTTTTCGAATTTTCAAGATTTTTTTCTTTTCATGGGCAACCATATAAAGCATTCTATCCAAGAACCATATTCATAGTAGGGGGGTTGGTGAATAGTCGAGGAGCAAATGGGTTAAATACTTGACCCAGCATATAACAAGGAAAAGTTTGGACTATAGAACTTGAAAGCACCTACCTACTGATTAAGTTGATGTCAGTATAAATAATGTGACTTACTGAGATGAGAGTCTTGGTATCCCCACACTGTCTCTTGTAATGGATGGCACTTAAAATTGTCAAACGTTAGTCTTAGAAACTGTTGTTGTAATAGATTCTTTTTGATAACCTAGGAGTGAGTCTCCTCTACAAAAAGCAACAAAATGTGCCTTTGTTGCTTAATGGCCGCAGTTGTTTTAATTTCATGCATTATAACTTTAGAAATTGAGTAACACTGACAGTATTTCTTGACAGTACAGATTAATCATCTTATCACATCAGCAGGAATGGTCTCTCAAAATCAATTCTGTCAACACATGTATAATATAAATTAGATATTGTATTTGAATCTTCCTAACAAATGTGTCACAAAGTAACACTAACACTGGAACAGGCATTCTCTTTTGATAAAATAACTTACATTAATCATGCATAAAGGGCGGATAATTCAGAAATTTACATGTCCCTGTATAAAGTGACTCTCAAATTTGGTTTCTCTTGATTTAAAGACTTTTAGAATTAAAAAAAAAGCTCTATTACTTAGAAGTGTATTTTTAAATTTCAACTTTATAGAGTAAGGAATAATTAAGAAAACTGTCTATTTTCTTTGATATCTCAAATTCCTAAAATTCTGTGTTCCCCCCGCTATACATAATGACATATGTTATTCAATTTACCAAATTAAACTCTCAAATAAAAACAAAAATATAGTAATATAATTAATATGATTAAAATAGAAGACCCCCACTCAAAATCACAATAATATAACAAAAGCAAACACACAAAATGAAAACAAGGGAAATATGAAATTATTACATAAGACACAATTATTTAGAATGAAAATAAATTGTAAAATACCTTTGGGTTTATTGAACATGAGCATTAACATGTTGTAATAATTTAATATCAATATATTCAGACCCTTGGATATTGGCCACACAAATACTGCAAAGCCAAGGCAAGCAGATAAATAAAGGTTGCAGAACTAGAACTAGCCTTGATAGTAATACAGATATATTTAAGGTTTTGAGTTACTTTTCATCACTGTATCAATTCCAACTAAAAAAGCAGGATTTAACAATGTTTTTACACATGTATTGAATCCCTTTTTCAATAAATTTTGAGGCAACACATTGTTCAAGGTAATCTCAAAGTTTTAGCTTTGTACTTCTTTATTTAACTCAAGGATACAATTTATGAATTCTTTTCGTAATTTTTTTTTTTCAAATTTTGAAGAATTAGGTGGTTTATAACCACAAGGAAGACATTTTATGTTAAAGTTGAAGCTTGCATCTCTACCTCTTTAGCTAATTCTGCATACAAAATACCAATCATCATCATGTGCCATGCTTCATAACATTGACAATCATGTCCTTTCACACTGCTCGATCTCTTGTTGCCTTCAGAGGCTTTATCACGTCTGCTGCATTCAGCCACAAAACTAGACTGTCTAGTAGCTTTCCTGCTCCTTTTCTCTTCGAGCATTCCTGTCATGACGAGATATTCAAGTTTTTCTCCTCTCATAGCAATTTTAGCATTCCCTATAAATGACGACTGACATTTTCTTATTATATTAAGAGATTTTCCTGAAAATACCAATGGCTAACAGGGAAAAAAAGCCAATACAGTGAAAACCTCATTTAATGAAGTGTGATACATTTAATTCAAAGTTCTCATAAACCGAATTTCGCAAGGTAATATGTTATTTCTTCTATTTGGCTCTATTAAAATCAGACTCATAATTCAAAGTTTATCTGGTGTGATTCTCTTTATTCGAAGCTCACACCCCCAATAGGCATGATAAAAGTACTACAGTATGGGTCAAGCAGAGTTCCATGTTTATTGCTGCCCAAGTCATGCCTTTAAAAAGACTTTAGTGGTTCAGGGCATTAACTCAACTTTTAGATCAAATCCCAGGCAATTTAAATTATGAGCTTTCAACAGTATGTTGTCAGTAAGAGTATGGCATATTATTCTAAATATTTCATGACTTTTAGGGCGCACCAGAGGTGGGTGTCGGAACTGGCTCTCTGCAGCCCATATATAGTACATGTATTTTTGTGATTGGCTGTAACGCCGTAAAACTAAAAGATTCATACATTTTTCAATATTTTCATCTCTCCCATTCAACTCATTAAAATTCTTCATATTTCACAACCCAAACTAATGTATTTCACAATAACAAACTAATAAAATTGAAAGAGATAAAAATGTTTGTAGGTAAAGTAGTGAAAAACATCACACATTTTCTAATAAATTGAATCTCCCGCATAATTTACATGATGTTGGATGAATACAATGTATCTGTTTTATGATTGACAACAAGATGTGAACACCCACCCCTGAATGAGTAAAAAATGCCATAGACATAATTAAATTTATATTAACTTTTTGTAAGTTTTCAAACATTGAAATATTACATTTTAAAAAATTAATAATATTATTTAAAGACAATGAACCACAGGTGTGACATAGAAGCCACCTTAGTATTTTCACACAAATCTATATTAACAACAAATACAAAAATTTTATTTAAAAAAAAATAATTTAAAAACCAACAACCAAACAACCCCCCACCCCCCCCCCCCCCCCCCCAAATTCATTCCCTGTTTAATTGACAAAACAGGGCACAAGAGGCCAATGACATGGAACCAAATGAGAAAAGTTGACCCACATCTTTCACTAATTCTCAGTTGAAAGGTATAGACTAGATTAAGTATTTGGAATGATAACATTTTTAACTAGTCAGTCAGTCAGTGATCACGTGATCTCTTTTTGCTGGGGTGGCCTTGCTGCACTATTCCTTTTAATAGCCTCAACCAACCAATCTATACCCTCTTGCACACCATCCCTGGGAAAATAGAAACATTCTTTTAAGTATTGTAAAATGCTAGAAATGGTAATATAAAGAGTTTCAACTATAAGTATCTTTCATTATATTTTTTAATAAAAACAGCCACATATTATAAAATATAAATCATATGATTGAACTAAAATTGTGCCTACGAATTGCTTATCAATTGATTATGTTATTCAAATGTTCTTGAACTCAGTTTGTTTATGTTAGCAATAAAGAGAGGTGTTACTGAAACTGAAAGTATTAACTTTATACATGTAGCATAGCAGTTTATCATTTTAAAATCCCATAAAAAACAAGAGAAAAAAAGGATAACTCACCCTTTCAATGCTGAAACACCCTGAACCCATGATTCACGTTGCCCCATGGATTGAAGGGGATCATTGAAAATGGTTTTAACTTCTGTTACCTTGAGACAGTCCTGAAATACAATTTTAAACCATTTTTATTTTGACATTTAACTTTCTAAGACATTTATGATCGGCTAGGATTCACTAACAATGTTTGTGGTATGCAATAATACACATCTTCAACGGCACCCGCATTTTTTACACTATGTACTTCTGCTTGGGTTAAACGGGACTATGGAATGCATGAAGTTAAATGCAGTGTCAGAAGGGAGTGAGCTTTGGTTCCGAAATAACGGATGATCAACCCACTTCGCATTTTGCTGAGCCGATCAGAAACCTAGACACAACAGTCTTGGCCAAAGTCAGTATTAGGCTAGGTTTATGGACAAAGAATGCAAACAAGTAGTGTGGAGGAAGGGGCGTTCAACAGGCATTCAGTCAGCTATGGGGCGGTGAGATTGGTCAGCCCATTAAAGAATGAGGTGGAACTGACAACAAATCGAGAGAGGGTTAGGGGTATTTTGGGTGGTACTGCTAGGCCTAGATCATCTCTGACTCTGAGTAACCATACACAAAGAAAAGAGAGAGCAACAAGTCACCAAAACAAAACAACCAACTATAGCTTTTTTCAACTAAAGGCTTTTGGGTTGCCTTAATTGTTTTGTTTTTTTAAAGAAGCTAATAAAAGTTGAAAATTGGATTTTCGGTAATGTTCTTGATAGGCTATAGTAGGAGCTTGGTTACAGTGGGACTCAAGTCCCGCTGTAGTCGTGTTTTATTGTACCATATTAAGCCATTCTAGAGTGAGACTAAATCAGGAAGATTTTGAGTTGGGGCAAACATGAACATGCTTCAAGTACTCGTAAACAAAATATAGAAAAGGTAATTTAAGCTCTAATTTGCCTAAAATAGTGGGAAAGATCTCTAAACATACATAAAGTATGGTATACAACTTCTCGAGCTGCTAGAGATAACCCTTATACATGTAGAAGTTAAGAAGCGTATCTAAAGTGCACTTATGTGCACTTGATTTTTTTACAATTTTACAGGAAAGCTGAATAAAAAATGCATATTAAGTTTTCTCTAGTAAAAATAATTCTTTGTGCATCTAGGTAGCAAAGAACATGTGCTTTTGAGTAGAGAGCTCTCTATCCCCACATTTGCACAAACCTCTTTGGATTATAATGTTCAAACTCTGTATCATTCTATCAGAACCATGGTCAAGTTGGGTAACCTGATCAGTAGTATTCTGAACTGGGGTTTTTTAACTTCAGAAATTAATGCAATAAAAAAAAAAAAACACATATGATTTTGTTCAGATAAACAGACTGCTTGCCAGTCTGGAGCATTCACAGACTAAAGGAGCTCCAAGGAGTCAAATTACAATGTTTACAAGACACAAGCTCCTTCCTCGCTCTCTTGCCACACACCTACTGACCTAGATGTTTTGTATAACAGCTTTTGGGAGTCTTAAACAATGATAGAAACACTAAAATAGTAAAATAGTCAACTCTCTTACTTACTAAGCAAAAAAGAACCCAGAGATGGAGAAAATATTTGTCAAATCTACTATGTAAGTGGGGTTTTAGATTTTAATGCTAAAAGTAAAAGAAAAGAGACGAAAAATGGGATTTCCCACAAATTTTATATTATTTAGATGGAGACTGATGTGAGTGAGTGAATTTTTCTGCTGTACATGTGTTAACTGTTGTTGAGTTCGTTTAACGTCCAACATCAGCACTATAGGCTATATTGTGGACGGACCCCAAGACTAACATCTGACAATTTTATGTGCTGCCACACACAAGACAGGGCGGGGATACCATGACTTTTGTCTCAGTCAGTCACATTAAACTGACACCGGCCCAACCAGTAGGGAGCGCAATCGTCAGGATTTGAACCTAGGTCTTTTGCATCGGAAGCCGATGTTCTATCCCAGGCCACCCCCCCCCCCCCATGTTAAAAATCATTCATTATAAAAATTAGGAGATCACAAAACATATAATGAGCTAGGCATTTTGATCAGCCCAGGCTTCCTTCATCTTTTTGAATTTCGAAACAATTAAAAAAATAACTAAAAAAAACCTTGTCAGCAAGAAGCTGAGTTTATGTAAATTGTTGAAAAACTTCATAGATGGAGAAATCAATACAAACCATCAAATCTTGTTTATTTGCTAAAAGCATGAGGGGTACTCCCACTAAATGATCATTCATCACCATTTTTTCTGAAAGAGAGAAATAAAAATATATAAGAACATTAGAAAACTCAATGAAGAATACCTATAAATATCTCAAAATTATGATGAACATGTGAAATCAAGTACATTCTTTTCATTCTTGAGGGAAAGAGTAAAATGAACATAGGAGAAGAGGTGCAAGATTCCACAAGACAAGATTTAAGCCCACATTCTGGAGTTTTTGAATGTTAGTAATTGCTGCAAGCCTTATTTTGAGTGTGTGTTCTGCAACTGCCCTTACAAATATGAAATCATGAAGCAGGTGGATGTAGAAAGCACCAAAGACTGTTTCATTTTATTGAAAATGAAAGCAAATGGTATGAGAGTATTGCTTTATGAAGATAACTTAGCATTAATATCTAAAACAACAGACAGATTAAACATTTTACAGTCAGTCAGGCAGTTGAGGGAGTACAATTTGAATATCTTCCATATCGTTCACATATTGTGACATTGCTTATGTGTATGCTTCTATGCTAACATAATTATACCTTTAGATTATTACGAGCATAAAAGGGGCACACTTTAAAATCTGAGGTGGAGTCTCATTGTTTGCATGTCAGTACAACATGCACATCTCTATGCACTGACCACAATCATCAGTGACAAAGAGTCAGTTGACCAAAGGAACATGAAGCACCGTGATTGGTTGTTCAGTGAAACTAAATGGCTACCAGACACTTGTCTGTAGCCGTACTTCTAATGATTGCCGCAACATTCATGAATGCACAGTTTTTGCCTTGTTAATGACAAATCAAATAGTACTTGCGCTATTGAATGCAGCCCAGAAGAGAAAATAGTCTTAACTGGACTCCCATAAGAAAATGTAAATATCGATAATAATAATAATAATAATAATAATAATAATAATAATAATAATATTCATCATGGTTGAAAAGTTAATAAAAAATTTTCAAGAAAGTGTCAGTGTCATTATTTTCCTTTTGCGCTGGACTCAGGATTGATGGTCCTTGCCCCCCTTTTCTTTCCCCCACATCTCCGACCCACAAACACAGAGAGGTCATGCTATGCCGCGAAGAGAGCCAGCCATTTTACAAAACAATCTAGTGCTGTTTATAAATATCTGTGACCACCCACAAACTTTTTTTGAATTTTTGAAGTTACTACTGAGAAGGCGGCAAGAGGTCTTGTGAAATCTCTATAGGCCATGCTGGCCATAACCGGCACTCTCCCACCCATGTCAAGTCCTGGTCTGGATGTAGTATCGAGAGAGAACAAAGGCGTGAGATAGAGCTGAGCCTAGATCGAGAGAGAACAAGGGATGGACAGAAAGAGATAGATAGATTGGGAAAAAAACCTGGAGAGGGATAGTGGCCAAGAAATAGCCTAAGATATGGATAGATAGAGACAGAGACATAGACAGACAGAAAGAGAGAGATGTAATGCATGACTTGATGAAATGGAAGACTATCAATGAATGGACTAGCCTAAATCTTCTAGTTCTCTCTTTAGGTTTGTCTGACGACTGTGAGATTACCTGTGAAAACAAACACAAACACCTGTGACGCAATAGACCATGGAACCAGCTGCGTGCAGGTACACTTTGTTACAAGCTTTCTTACCTGAGTCACAAATAACCACTGCTAAGTGTCACTTAAGGCCTTGAAATCACCCCATGTGTGTTAATTTATTCATAAGTTGTAATAGATTTTTTTTTCTCAGGTATATTTTTGCAAATAATTTGCCCGCAACGGCTCCTTTAGAGACCAAGATGACTTTATAAAAAACATTTTCCCCCTACTAAGATATTGTGATAGAGACACAGCCTGAAAATGAAACAATTTGTGTGTGTGTTTGATATACCAAAATAAATCTTATACAAATATCAAAAAGAGATACAAATTTTTATGAAAAGATCCGTACCAAAAGCATCTCTTGACTCTTCCACACGGTCTCTATCCGAAGAATCCACAATGAAGATCACAGCATGAGACTCTATGTAATACTGGAAAACACATATTTTTTCTTTGTTGTTAAACTTCAAGTTATAATGCATTCTCCAGAAAACAATTGCATTAAATGTTAATCAGAGTTAATTATAGTTTTCTACATGTCCCTAAGAAAGAAATACAACGTTATAGTTGATTTGTTCAAATGAACCCTCACAATGCAATGAAGTGAATGATTGCCATACATGTATTGGTAAATATTGAGACATTGAGAACATTATTCATGAAAAAAGCTTTACAATCTGTGAAATAGTTATTGTCAAGAGGAATAGAAGGTAGGAAAGCAGAATAATCAATATTAGATCAAAATTACATAAAATGAGTCTGCATGTGTGTTTGTTTTTTAAATGAGCATAATCCACAAAATTTCATTTCAAAAAATTTATTAAAAACCATACATATTATGTACTATCCTTAGAACAAAAATCTGTTTCAATAAAAAAAAGTGTTAATGCAATATCGTTTTTGTAACAAGATCATGAAATGAAAGGAAACAATTTAAAATTTAGTCTTAGCTGATTAGCCTGTAATATTTAAACAAGGATTAAAACCTACATTAAAGGTAGCCTATAAAAGTTTAACTTACTTTATCCCATAAGGATTGTAGCTCCACTTGACCTCCGAGATCCCAGAAATTTAGTCTTGATGAGCCTACATCAATTTTCCCAACTAGAATTAGAGACAAAATGTTCAAATGAAAACTAATAAGATACTGTTTTCAGATTGGTGTACAAAAAGACATATGAGAGAATAGTGAAGATATTTGTCATATATAGGTATATATCAAAAACTGTAAGGATTTGATTCTGAAGAAGTGTCTTTCTTTTCCTAAATTATGTCTTAAAACGTAGCATTTTGGTAGGGGTGTTGCAAAATTTTCACTTTCCCAACAAATTTAGTGTCAGTTTCTCAATATCAATAAGCTGAACATAGAAATTTAAAAGATATTGCATACATTGGATATTTAGTGGTTGCTATTTTATTAACTATCAATATCTGCCCCTTAATTATTGCGTAAATAGAGTAATCACGATACGGTAATGAATTAGTACTATGCAACACGTGTCACCAGTCACCACTTTTTTTTTTTATTGAAGTTTACTCGCATGAAATATTTTTATTACATATGTACACACACACGTGTGTGCGATATGCCGTTAGATTTCAAGTGAGGCTTTCCAAACTGACACTACAAAGAGGTAGGGAGAGAGATAGATAGATAGAGGGAAATCGAAAAAGAGAAAGAGGGGGGAAGGAGAGGGAGAGAGGCGAAAGAAGGAGAGGCCTCAGCACAGACATATTGCAGAGTCTCATGTTTCTGTAATACAATAAATTTGTTGGGCGTTACTTGTGTGATTGGATGATAATGTTTCACCAGTTATGTTGATTTTATAGGCATCTACGAAATAAGCAGACATTATGCTGATTTTTTTTTTTTTTTTGCAAATTTAAGTGATTAAACTTAATTAAAGTGATATGATTGTCCCAGAACAAAATGTATTTTTTAGGAAATATGTACTCCTATTAAAATGGCTACTTTGAATCAAATTTCTTTCTTTTATTTCATCTTCAAGGTTACAAGCAGCCTTTTCCAACTTTTGCCAATTTCGACTGCAACCGTTTGCGACCGTTACCATTTTTGTCTGCAACTTTTTGCAAATTTTCGCAACTTTCTGCAGGGACAGCAATATCATATTTTTATACTATTCACACCACGTAAATTAACAAATTTCTGTATCCACAGACTAGGTTAATATTTTATTTTACTAGATTCAAATCTAGATCTGGTACAGGGAACAGTTTAAATCTAGATTCTTTATCGCTATGTGGTAGGAAATGTGTTTTTCAATTTTTCAGGAAAATGAATTTTTTAGAGATAAGTATCGATAAATATCATCTTTAAAACTGAATGTCAAGATAATATTGACACATTAGTAATGTAAATACTATATAAATATACTTACTGTTTAAACCAACTGTTGATGTGATCTTTGCAAGGTTCATGCCTTGATAATTTTTATTAAATTTTGTCTTTGTCTGCTCCAAAAATGTCTGTTGATGAATGAAAACAACAATGATGCAGTCATGAGACAATTCAACATTGCAAAGGTTATGATACTTTACTTTAAAAAATTTTTTATATACTCATAGTCATACATACTTATATTTTAGATACAGTGGTCTGCGTCTAAGAAATCTCTGCTCACAACCCCCCCCCCAAGAAACATATTTTATTCTCTCCAATTTATGCCGTCACCTCGCAAAAAGTTTAAGAACCTGTTTTAAGAGAGCCAGGTATAATTTTTTTTAAATAATTTTTCAAGCTTTGATTATTTTAATAGTCATCCAATACTGTTAAGAGCGGCAGGTGCATCTGAATACATGCGATTTAATGGGTGGGAGGAAAAGAGGGGCTTGATGAACAAACGCTAGGCTGTGAATCTGTACACACTGTAAGCTAGGCTAGAGCCATGTAAGAAAATCACAGAAATCTGCCTTCTATCATAGCTTTATCAAGCCGTCTCGCTCTCTGTTTCTTTCCTTTTCTCTGCTCCCCATCGCTCTCTCTCTCTGAGTCACTCCGTCTCTCTTTCTCTCTATGTCATTTCCCTCATTTCTTTCTTTCATTTTCTCTATCTCACTATTTTTTCCTTCTCTCTCTCCTCTCTATACGCCTCTAACTCTCTCTCTCTCTCATTTCTTTTTATCATTACTCTATCTATCTTTTTTTTCCCTCCTTCCTCTCCTCTCTCTTTTATTCTATTTCTTTGTCTTTATATAGGGCGCGCAGTGGTCCAAGGATACCCAATCTCCAATCTCATTGTCGTATGTTCGTTTTTTTTTCAATTTCCTCAAATCAAATTTGCACTCTTTAAACAAAGCATTGACCGTTTCTATATAGTAACTTTTAGCTAAGACTGTTAGGGGCTGTGTACAGATCTGTAGAAAGTCATCTGGTGAAGATAAATCAATTCTTTCTTTCGCCATCACCAACTCCCTGCCTCTGATAGCATACAGGCAGGGAAAACGAAGAGCTTGACATGGAGGAGTGAATAGCTGTTTGCTCTTGAAAGAGAATCGTAGAGGTGGCTGCAATCGTTATGTCACTGAGGACAAGTCTGAGCTGACCATTCATGCAAGGTGCCAATCATACAATTTTTTGTTACATCTCTCTCAGGGGGTGGGGGTAGTGGTCGTGGGGTAGAGACACCACCCAGTGATTAGAGAGAGAGCTACGGGTTACTTTCCTAGTGATTGGGACATTCTCAGTAGAATAATTATCCCCCTCTGAGTTACTTTCTCTTACCAGTAGTCTTCAGAACACATTTAAATGGATCTGAAATATTTCCTGTCTAAGATCATAAACTGAAAATATTTTGGTAGAAAAACTCCTTCCCCCTTTTATTAAGTATTGATAATTAATTTTCAATCGGAAAAATTAATAGAACTTTATAGTGTGTGGCCTTCAACGGGAAATTTGCAAACATTTCTGACTTACCTTTTAAAAAGCTTGAATTCAATAAGTAAACTTTATATAAATTGAAGGAAGATTATCTTCGATACATGTTACATGTATATATATATATATATATATATAATGCTAAATTCAGACTGAAAGGCCTGCCTTTTATAAGTAAAATAATGAGCTACATTTACTATTAAAAAGCAAAAATTTATTGACTTTTTAAAACAAAGAACCAAACTATACCCAATAATATTTCTTTTTATGGTGAAAAAGCATTAAAACATTTTTTTAAATTTTACTTACTGTCTTTCCAGCATTATCTAAGCCCAAGATGAGAACAAAGTATTGATCCCGCTGACACATGTACTTGTAAAATCCAGAGAGCAATGTATACATCTTGTGATGGTTTTTTGTAAGACCTGTTAGAAATATAGGTGTTTACAAAATGACAGATTTTTTTCTGTTAGTGTGTATTCTTGAGGTAATATTCTAATGTCAGTATTAATAATTGTGCCTCTGTACACATTGACAAAATGTCAATAAACACAGGATTTTTTTTTTATATTGCCACAGAGTGAGATTCATGCAGTTATAAATGTATAACATCAGACATAAACCAGCCTTTTAATAGTGAATAGGAAAAATCACAAAGAAGTGACAGGGTAAAAGGGTCAGAACAGATAGATATAAAAACTCATTTGTACCAGCCTCTATCAGATTGCTATGAAATTGCCACACTTAGACGACTTGTGTTTGTAGGGGTATGTGTATGCTCGTATGTATACGTAAAGAGGTATGTTTTTCTAAATATTTATGTATGTTTGACAAAGCATAATTTCAACAGTCAAATGTAAAATGCTTAAAGTTGTTAAACTGAATCTATGTATATATGTACAACTAAGAAAAATTTCCCTATGGGATACTAAAGGCTTAATCTTATCTTAATAAAACATAATTAACTCAAAATCGATAGATTAATATGGGTGTGAACCATAGCAAAATCTATATATTGATAGGTTGCGGCAGAAAAACAGAATGGATAGGTGTACATGCAGAAAGCTCAGGGAAAGAAAGAAAGAAATGCAGCTGCAGTATGGGATTTGACTTTGAGACTAACAAAAAGGAAGATATATTGCCACATCAGAAAGAATCAAAAGACGTGCTTCGCATAGTTACATAACAACATGGAAGCACCAGCAAAATCGTTGCAAAACCTCTAGACTCACTCTCCTCTTTAAAATCTTTGACAGCACTGCCAATGTAAAGTGCAAAGAACTACAGCTAGCTGTGATGCTAGCCAGATGCAGGTAAGTTTCAAACAGACATCTAAAAGAATTCCCTGCAAAAAAAAACTTCAGCTACAATCCTTCTTCCTGACTACAGTGCAAAAATGCTACCAGAAAGATTTGGCTTTTTCAAGTGCTAAGGCCTTTTTGAGAGAGGATTTTAAACCCGAAGACATCTATATACTATATATATATATATATAGCCTAATATTGGAAAATTCATGTTTAAAAAAAAGTTTCAAATGACCTGAATATAATTTTGAAGTGTTGAAATAAGAAAAGGAACAAAAATGTATATAATAAATATACAATATTATACATGTAAATTACAAAAATATCTAGACTCTAAGCGCCTGGAAACCAAACCTGGGCCCGTACGCAACTCTACGTTGGCTTAGTATGTTTTATCGTAAGAACATCTCAGCGCGCTAAGTTTGATGCAACCGGTACCTTCACTTACTAAGTTCGTCTTAACTGCTAAGTAAGAAAAACCCTGTCATACCGCCGTTAAGACAATTATAATGTAGCCAATCAGCACATTGCCTTTTCTTATAGCTCAGCGCGCCATGAAAGCAACAAACGCGCCAATTCGAACGCCATCTAGTTTACATGCAATAAACTTTTTTGGTAATTTCTAGTCTCCCTTAAACTTATTCGATAAATTGAACATTACATAATGGTGTTTTTTTTTTATAATTCTAATGTAGTAAATTCGCGCCTTCTACTAGTTCTACTGCCGCAAACTTAAGCCTAAATCTACATTTAAACTTGCATGTAGATCCAGATCTAGCATTATTTTAATGAGAAACTAGACTCTACTTGTTTAATTACTAGAAAGTAAATTTAATCAAAATTTTTGAAATTGCATGATCTATAAGCCTAGATCAAAGGTATATAGCCGTGTCAACAGCAAAGTGAATGTATACATGTGTGTAGTTTTTGGAGGTGTGTCTGAAGGTCACATTGGGTCAGCGGAAATGATTGTTGCCTTAGCCTAGCTTAGCATTGCTTAGAAACTTAACTCTTAAAAACAGTTGCAACGGGCCCTGCTAATGTTGTTAAGTTGAGCAGTGATACTGAAGAGAAAAGGAATATATAGAACTAGAAAAGTGAGAGAGGGAAAAGAAGTTGAAAAGAGAAAGAGAAAAAAAATCGGGAGGGAGAGACAGTTGTTGAGTTGGTTTAACGTCAAGTATCAGCACTGCATCTATTTTGGACCGCCCCAAGACTGACGTCTGACAATTTTATGTGCTGCCACACAAGCCAGGGCGGAATACCATGACTCCGATCTCAGCCGATCACATTAAACTGACACCGACCCAACCAGTAGGGAGCGAAATCGCCAAGGCTCTAGATCTAACCACAGACCTTTTGCGTCGTAAGCCGATGGTCTACCCCAGGGCCACCGCGCCACCCTGAGGAAGACAAGAGAGCTTTATTGTAGAAATCTAAATCTAGATTCTTGTGTGAGGTTGGTTTGGTTTGGTTTGGTTGGGTTTTAACGTCCAAGATCAGCACTTATACTATATTTGGACGGCCCCAAGACTGACGTCTGACAATTTTATGTGCTGCCACACACGAGACAGGGCGGGATACCATGACTCCTGTCTCAGCCGGTCACATTATACTGACACCGACCCAACCAGTAGGGAGCAACAGCCAAGGGTCTCAACTCAGACCTTTTGCGTCGGAAGCCGATGTTCTACCCCAGGGCCACCGCGCCACCCTGAGGAAGACAAGAGAGCTTTATTGTAGAAATCTAAATCTAGAATTAATCTAGATCTGGATTCTAGATCCCATATTTTTCTATTTAGTTTGAGTTTCGATCGATCTAGATCTAGATCTAGATCTAGATATACAAAGACTATATATATATATTATATTCTAGATTCTAGATGTGAGGTCTAGATCTAGATCTAGATCTAGGTCTAAATTTAGTGGATTAACTTACAGCAGGCAATTCAGGGCTTTTAGAAGCGAATAACGTTCTGCATCAACAAACAGTCGTGTGACAAAAATGATCGAGTTTTGCTAGTGTTACATTAAGCCTCCAGAGAGTAGACGAGTTCAGAATAATATCTAAATCTAATATATCTAGATCTAGATTGAGAGATTCTAAATCTAGTATTTCTAGAGTCTAGTACTTTGTTGACGTGTTTCGCTTCCGGCAATATTTTATGGATTTTTAGATAAGAGAGCAAATTTGGCTAAATAGGCCTACATAATGTACAATCACTGTAGTTTACCTGAAACAAACAACACAACAAACAAAACAAACAGCAACAACAACAACGACAACAACACAACGCACTACATATGATAGGTTATGTGATGTTTCTGTTCGAGACAAGATAACTTTTTTGGGCCAAATGATAGTTTGCATAGTTGTGTATTGCATGGGTGATAAATAATTGTCATCAAGCATTGTCATTGTAAATTTCTGTTTCCTCCTTGTGTAGGCTAGTCGTCTAAATGATACTACTACTACTACTACTACTACTACTACTACTACTACTACTACTACTACTACTACTACTACTACTACTACTACTACTACTACTACTACTACTACTACTACTACTACTACTACTACTACTACTACTACTACTACTACTACCACTACCACAACAACTACCACTACCACTACTACTACCACTACCACTACCACAACAACAACTACTACTACCACTACTACTACTACTACTACTACTACTACTACTACTACTACTACTACTACTACTACTACTACTACTACTACTACTACTACTACTACTACCACTACCATACTACAACTACCACTACCACAACAACAACAACAACTACTACTACTACTACTACTACTACTACTACTACTACTACTACTACTACTACTACTACTACTACTACTACTACTACTACTACTACTACTACTACTACTACTACTACTACTACTACTA
>RQTK01000227.1:189576-200744 GCA_003991915.1 Elysia chlorotica | reverse complement strand
ATAATAATAATAATAATGTAAATCAAGGCTAATAACAAATAAATATTTTATTTTATGTTATGGTTATTTCCCTTAGACATCCTTTTTATTGCAACTTGAATGAGTTTCACTTATATCCCGGTTCACTCACTCACTCTATCCCCGTGTCTGTCTGTCTATCAGTCCGTCAATCTGCCAGTCTGTCTGTCGTTCTATCCCTCTGTCTCCCATTATCTCTATCTATCTATCTATCTATCTATCTATCTATCTATCTATCTATCTATCTATCTATCTATCTATCTATCTATCTGGCTCAATCTCTCTTCCTTTGTATATTTCTGTCTGTCTGTATGCATGTCCGATCGCTCTATTTGCCTGTTTATCTATACGTCTTTCTGCCTGTGCCTCTCTTTCTCTATCTCTCTCCTCTGTTTCTTCTTTCTCTCTCTCTCTATCTCTCTCTATCTATCTATTTATCTATCTATCTATCTATCTATCTATCTATCTATCTATCTATCTATCTATCTATCTATCTATCTATCTATCTATCTATCTATCTATCTATCTATCTATCTATCTATCTATCTATCTATCTATCCCTATCTCTCTATCTATCCCCTCTCTCTCTCTCTCTCTATCACCCTCTCTCTCTGAAATCAAGGCTTATAATAAACATGTACCAATGTTTTGTTTTATACACAATTTCTCACATAAAATACATGAGTTTACTATACTGGTTTGGTTGACGTCAGTATAAATGTGGCCGCGCTGTCTCTGTTTGACTTCACCTAAACTTCTCAGACTTTCCAAAATATAGCATATATAGCGCTGACGTTAGACGCTAAGCATTAACAAACAAACAAACCTGACTGTACTACACTTTGAAAGAGTTACACAACCATCTCTCTATTCACACACTCGGTCTTCCCCTCTGTCTATCTGTCTGTCTGTCTGCCTGTCTGCCTGTCTGTCTGTCTGTCTGTCTGTCTGTCTGTCTGTCTGTCTGTCTGTCTGTCTGTCTGTCTCTCTCTGTCTCTCTCTCTCTCTGTCTCTGTCTCTCTCTCTCTCTCTCTCTCTCTCTCTCTCTCTCTCTCTCTCTCTCTCCGAATCTGTATATTTCTGTCTGTCCGCTGTCAGTCTGTCTGTCTATCTGTCTGTCTCGTTTCTCTGTCTCTGTCTCTCTCTCTCTCTCTCTCTCTGTCTGTCTGTCTGTCTGTCTGTCTGTCTCTCTCTCTGTCTTTCTCTCTCTCTCTCTCTCTCTCTCTCTCTCTCGTCCTCATCTCTCTCTATCTATCTATCTCTCTAGCTCTCTTTCGCTCTCCCCCTTTCTTTCCCCTCTCTACATGTTTCGAGCACATGCATTGCACGACATAAAATGAATATGATTTATTAAAAGAATTCCTGTTTTATTGATCGACTCAGCACCGAGCAGGTCTCTGGTGATCGGATTATAATCTCTTCTAACGAATCCCGCATCAAAAGCGGCTTCCCATAATACCACAGTAGTGAGGATTAGCAATCATAGTCAATGCAGTTTTCCTTTAGAACTAGTATTGCCTTCATCAGTTTCAAAATAGGACGGCAGGTTGTGCCGCCATATTAGTCTCGCCGATATTTTCCCGGAGGACGAACATTGTACATTAGCGACTTGTGACGAAAAAATTTAATAAATTGCCTTGATTAGTGAAGAAGTCTGCGATGAAAATACTTTGAGGATGTCTTGTACACGTGGATGGCATGAAATGATCAGCTCTTGGCTCATCCACTGTTGTTGCCCATCTCGTTGGTTTATAGATAGGCGCCCTGTTTTCAAACTTCTATTTAACTTTAATATATACTCTCAATTTGAATTCATATGCCAATATAAATTTTGTAGTTAGTGTAGGGAGAAGTAAAATAACCATTAGATGAAACAAAAATGTTTTAAGTAAAGTTGATGGGAAGAGCGCTATGGATGAACCTTTATAGAAACGTTATAATTGTTATTGTTCAGCTTTTACACGAACATGTATTTTGTTAAAAAAAGAAATTAGGAGTGTGGTTCTTTAATATTCCCCACTTTTTCTCCCATGGTTCTTTGTTTCTTCATGTGTGATTTTCTTTGCTTCAGTTCAGTGTGTTTGTCGAAAAGAGACATTTTATCGATTAACACCTCGACATGAACGGCGCGTAAATTGCTTTACTCCATTACAGGCCGGAAGATGCATTATTGGGGAACAGGATGCAGGTGCACACAGCCAATCAGAACACGCCTCCTGCCGTCGCTCCGGAACTGGTACCCAGGGCGCGCCAGTGCTTCCTGCGAATCCTGCCAGCCAGTTTGGCCAGGCTTTCTGGGTTTGGGAATGAGTACGTGACGTGGACGAAGCCGTGTCGGCTGTCAGCACGCGCCCGCACGTGCTGGCATCCCGTTCTTCGATCCAACTGCCTCTAAGCCCTGGGTCTGAGAGCTCACAGGTGCTCTCCAGTGATCAATAGATAACCGGCACCCATCACCCTGCATGGCTGTCATCCAACTATTCTGGGGTTTTGAAAAGAGGCAAGCTAGGAGAATAATGAGTGTATTAACCTAGAAAATACATCTTTATGAGAGTGGAGGGTTTTGGTGGATAAGAAATTTTGATTTGTAAATAGTGAGAAGGGTTGTGTGTTTGGTTATAACAATACCACAACAAAAAACTGGGGGTGGCGGGGGTTGTGTGAAAGACGAGAAAGGATGTCTTAAAACCTTAATGTTGATGATGGAGCTGTGGATAGTTTGCAATAGTTAGTTGACGTGAACATGAGATGAGACAAAGGCGTTGATAATGGCCTCAAACAAAGGAAAGTGGTAAAACGTGTGTGTGAGGGGAGAAGAAAGGGGGAGACTATGTGTTAGATTGTTGACAAGCTCGTGTTTGACTCGGGCTAGAATAAACCGCTTTTCGTTTTGTTTGTATTTTTGTGTGTGATAAAACTCTAAGGCATGGAATAGTGAACATCTGCTGTTGTGTTCTAGAGTCTGAGAACAGGCATCCTTGAAGCGTAGAGAAGATAATAATGGTTAGAAATAATAGAAGGCCTAAAAAGATGAACACATTCAAAGCAGATTGCCTATAAATCGGCACAGAAAGCAAACAAAGACGAAAGCATGGCGATGATGATGTGAGAGGGGAAGTAAATGAAAGTGCGTTGTGGAAACTAAAACTACATTCTCCACCAATAAGCTCTGTGTAGAGACATTACCGGAACTAAGCTGCCTGGATCAGAATGCCTGCTGGGGTTGCTTCACCAGGGCTTTGGTTGCCTGGAGCTTAGATACCAATCTCTCTCCTGATTGCCGCAGGGATGATAGATCACGGGGACTAATTGGCACCGAATGTGCTCATTAAGGGTTTTGATAAAAGTGTTAGTGTAGATGATAATAATGATTGCCTTGAACATGATGGTTTTATGTTCACGCGCATTAGAACCATACAAACTGTGACCTGTATAATTGGTCTCGTTTGAAACCGCCTGTGTCTCCGTGAAGTCATTTGGAATTTATTCAATAAAACCATGGATAAAAAAAGTACAATCACAATCAAATACACTAATAACTATAGAATGTATGATTTTATCCTTTAAAATGATTTCGATATATCTTTACCAACTGTAGCTGTTGGTCAAATAATGCTGCGATGCGTAAAGGTGTTATTGCTGTTGTCCAGTGCTCTTCTCCAAATTATTCTTTCAAGGTACATGCCTATTCATTTGTTCTCTCAATCACGACAATTCAAATCATTTAATTAACAATGTGTCTTATTTTATAGTTTAATTGGTTTTCTGCAAAAGTGTGTGGTATCATATTGAAGAAACAAAAATAGTAAAAAAAAAAAAAAAAGACTTTTCCTCCAACAAAATAGCTCAATTAATGTGTATGTTAAAAGGAAAAATAATATCTGAAAAGGCCAGTTTCATACTACTCCATTTCATTCGAGTCTTCAAAAGCACTAGGAAAACAATGTTTAGGAGATTATAGTGTATTGAAAATGAATGGGGGGAGATAACTGATGAAATGGTATGAACAGAGATAGATAGATAGATAGATAGATAGATAGATAGATAGATAGATAGATAGATAGATAGATAGATAGATAGATAGATAGATAGATAGATAGATAGATAGATAGATAGATAGATAGATAGATAGAGAGATAGATAGATAGAAGAAGAGAGAGAGATAGAGAGAGAGAGAGAAAGAGAAATAAAGAGTCAGAGAGAGAGAGAGAAAGAGAGATAAAGAGTCAGAGAGAGAGAGAGAGGGGGGAGGTGGATGGAGACAGAAAGAAGTAAAAAATAATAGACTAAGAATCGTTTAAAAAATACGGCACATATCATTGATCTTGATTTAAGTGATCCAAAGATTCAAATGAATTGATACAAAGAAAGTGTGTGTACACGACAGCTGAAAGCAGTTTCCAAACGTTATTCCATAAGTAAGCACACTCTTTGAATGGAGCGACAAAACGACGAAAGTTTGGTAAAGCGAAAACAAAGTAACATTTAATGATCTGCTCAGACCTCCCACAAGACCATAGAGAGCTATGAATCGACAGGAAAATAACAAAATATAAAAGAAGTTAGTGTGTGCTTGATGGATGTAATACCTCACAGGAGTCCTCACCCTGAGGTGCCAGGGACTGCCATGCGTGCTTACAATTAGGTTCTTGTACGCACGTGCACGGAGGGAGATAACCTGTGGGCGACCGGTGCGCGTGCATGAAGCACTAGGGGAGACGCTTCCACTGTTCCAGACGCTTCTCACGGCGACCTGGAGGGGTTTATCCACGGTGTGCCTGGGGCGCAGCTTGGGCTGTGGGGCTGTAGGGCTGTGGGGATGTGGGGCTGTGGGGCCAGGAGAAAGGGTCTCTCTGTGACTGCGGCCATCTGATGGGTTCAGGCTTGAGTGGCTGGCCAGGCCAATGGGCGTAATTAGCCAGTGGTAATCAGACACCCTGCAGCCTCGGCTTGCCTGGCAGGCAGGCATGCACAGCATCGGCACTGGCACTCTGGCACTCTGGCACCAGCTGGGGGCCTTATGGGAGGCAGCCTACTCTAGTACCCTCATATTCAGACGTTAGTCTAAAAATCTTACTTACATGATCGTATAAACAGTGTAATCAGTTTTACGATCACAGCCCAGAAACAACAACAAAGAAAAAAAAAGACAAGACAAGACAACAACAAAAAATACAATACCCCAGGTTAATAACCACATAAAAAATTAAAACATAAAGTGTGGATCGGGGTGGGAGGTACCATAGCATCACGAATAAGTCAGAAAATCATAGTCAAGAACAACATTAACGTGAAAACGGAGAATCTTTTAGGCAATATAAACGGATTGTAAGCGGATTGTGACACCACAAAGCAATGGGATTGCCAAAATATAGAGACCGACATAAGCCTGTGCGATATTTAATTGTTTTTTCTATTTTCATTTAGACGTTCTATACTTCTATTAGTCTAGCTTATATACAATGATTTTGTTTGGATCTCTTCCTTTAGTTTGTAATTAACTAATTTAAGTAATAAGTTTTGGGTATAGAAAAAAAATGATTTTGAATGACGTGTTGGTGGATGGTGTGTTTATGGGGAGTGGACGGGCGGGGGGAGGTGGAGAGAGAGAGAGAGGAGAGAGAGAGAGAGAGAGAGAGAGAGAGAGAGAGAAAGAGAGACGACAAACAGACAGACAGACAGAGAGACAGAGAGAGAGAGAGAAAGAGAGAGAGAGAGAGAGATGAGAGAGAAAGAGGAAAGAGAGAGAGAGAGAGAGAGAGAGAGAGAGAGAGAATGAAGTCTATGTAGTCTGCTAAAAGGCTCATGTTTGAAAAAAGGCTTTTGTGCCCAGCATGGACTAGAGTACAAAAATGTCCACACGCTGATGTTTGAGAAGTTTATCTCCAGTATGATGTAGGAAGTTTGACAAAGCCTCAAGGTGGGGACGAATGTCACGTCCAACAGTATAGAGGGGCTTGGTGCAAGCTTCGTGGAGTGTACCGCCTGTTTGTGGTTAGCAGTTGGAAAACAAAACAAACAAACAAGCTAACACATAGTAAATAAAAAAAAACGAACAAGTGCATTCTTAGCATACCTGATGTACCATATGGAAAAGGAGAAAGAAAAACAAACTTATGACACATTGGTAACGAGGGGGGTGGGGGGGGGAGTTAAATTACAACAACTATAAGTAAAATTTAGCCCACGAGCCGCTTTAACAAAACGGAATTGAATAATTGTGATAACCATGGCTAGTCATAGGATCATTTCATAATGCCTACTACATGACAAGCAAAGTTGGGATAACGTTTTGGAACCCCATGTTAAAGTTTGCTGGCAGTGAAGAGTGAAGACTGCTCATCCTAGCACAAGCCAGCCTTTTGCAGCTGTATATCAAAGCTGGACAGGTATCTCCGTGTCAGATGATAACCAAAAGCTAGTCCTGAGCTTGGCTGATAACGTTGCTAAAAGCCCTCAACAATCTACAACACCCCGTAATTGAAACAACAGCTCTGCTCATAATACATGTACAGCCTTCAGCCTGATAATGGGCATCGCAGGTGTTCCTTTATCTCAGCCTGCGCCGGCTTTTACAATAGTCCCAGGAACGGCCAAGTTTTCAACTCCAGAGAACAGCATGCCTGTCTCTCTCGAAAACTTATACATGTACAATGGCTCTCAAAACTTATACATGTACAATGGCTCTCAGATTTAGTGAAGTGTATCCACAGATTTCTATTTATAGAGTGCTATTAATAGAAATCTGTGAGTGTATCGGATCCTAGAGAATAGTACTGTAACGTATACTGTCGCACTCACATGGGTCTGCAGCTTCGGATTCAAATGATTTACGAAGAGGAGGTTGGGAATGAAGGCTTGGAGAAAATTTAGCTAAAAAAGAAGAAGGCAAGGAAATATATAACTTTTTTTTTCAATATAATTTCTTTTTAACTTGTAGCGTTCAAGTAAATTATATATCTTTAAATATCTAAAAGGGATTTGTTATGTCTAATAATAATTTTCAAAGATAAGCAGTATGGCCCACTTCAACATAACTACGTACCTACGTGCCATTTTTTATATGTCGTTTTTGCGACTAAAAAAATTTCGGAATCAGTATCACGCAATATATAGCGCAGCCCTTTTCGTGACATTGCTCTTACCGTTTCATTCATTGATAAGCTTAAAATAGAATTTTAAAAAACACGAAGCAACGCGTTCATTGACGCTTTTCATGTCTGGACAAACGATACAGCTAAGATGCACCTTGACGTCAGGCTGAGAGTGATGCGGAGATAGAGCCTGTTTTATCTCATTGACAAGTTAGTCCTCTGGTCACAACAAATAAGTACCTTGTTCATGATATTACTAAATAAGAAAAAAAAACGTTGATTTAAGTTTATCTTATCTCATTATGATATTATCTGCAGTGAAGATGAATGCCACGCTCTGCTGTAGGTGGAAGTCGCAGTATTCGAGGCATGTCCGTCAAACACTCATGGTAGAGGTAAAAAAAAAGTGTGACTCCTATTCGCAGGCTGGTTCTTTAAGCTCCTTTTTTAAAACTCACACTGTTTTCGGTTCACAAAAAAGATATAAATTAATCTTTCTTTCTTACAATCTTAAGGGAAGCTGAACAGTGGTGGTTAGTACATGTACATGATCTAAATAGTCACTGACAGAAAATATATTATATGAATAAAACTGTAATTGTGTACATGTACAGTGAAAGTCTATTTACTTTTAAATTGATCACGAACAGCACAGCCAATGATTTTAACGAAGAATTTGAAAGTGAAACGGGTTGACTTAATGTGTAGATATACACTGTATCAGCTCAAGTATCTAAACTCAAGAGATAGTGAGTGAGAGAAAGAGAGTGAAGAAGAGAGAGAGAGAAAGAGACATATAAAGGAAATGAGGAGAAGAATAAGAGAAGAAAAATCGTGCCAAGTATCTGTGCCTGTGCGCGCGTGTTCACATTACATTTTGTACGCTACTGTAGATGAGTTGAAATGCTATAAATAGCGTTGTACGAGCTATCTCCGAAGCCTTTTAATATGCGTGTTTCTATCTCAATAATTATCAGCAAAGTTATTATTCAGATTGTGAGGAGAGAAGAACCCACTTGACGAGATTAATCAGCTATGATTTAGTATTTTCACACCTGCGTCTCACCGTGATGGCAAGCAGTGCTTTGTCTCGCCAGCGGGTGAAATTCTAGATACTTGCGCAGTTTACTCATTCCGACGTTAATGATGTGTTGTCTGTCACCAAGAAGACGCCGATGCTCATCGGTTCAAACGGCCGTGCGTTGCAACAAAATGCGTAACGCAATGAAATGTGACGTGGTCCAATCTAAATCATTAACTTACGATTGACAGAAAGTGCTTGTGTTGTTATTATACTTTTATTACAGTCGTGTATTATTTTGATGTTTCAAATTAACACCATGCTGATCCATTCTACGATTGACGTTTCTTCAGATTTCTATTGCCTATTTTACAGAGATAAAAGTGAATACTATTAAATAACGTCCATGTAAAGTTCAGTCACTGGATATGACGTAAGCGCGAATATCATTATGTTTTCTGAATGCCTCTGTCTGTCTCAGTCGTATTTTGATCTACGAGAATTTATTTGACGAACATAATGTAAATTTTAAATAATGCCACAAACAGCAAGACTCATCATTAACAGTACAATCCGTTGAAGAATTCCTAAAAAAAATTCTAAAAGTCTAATAGAGAGTGAATCGTATGCGCTCTTCAATTGTAACCGTGCAATTGTATGTCTTACATGACTGAATGTTTTCTTGCCTACATCTTATTTCCCTTAACTTGTTTCATAGGACAATACACTTTTTCTGGATTTGGTTACTTTTTGCTCCAGGGTTGATTAGGTTTTACAACTGGTTACTATCGTTATAGTTCATGCTCAAAGATCTAAAGGAATAATAATCCTATCACCATAAGCTACCTTATTAAACCGATTCTGCCATAAACAGAACAGATTGAAAACTTCAGATGATCTAAAATCCCAAACATCTTCCTAAACATCCAATCAATAGAATCTCGCGCTCAATATGCTCCTCGTCACGCCTTTGCAAACATCTTGAAACTAATTATCCAGCTTTAAAATAAATGCGTGTTTACGTTTGCTTAATCACTATAGGAAGTCGAGCCGGCGATCAGAGCTTACGGAAATTACGGAGGATTAGGAAGACGAATATAGAAGGGCTCACTGTGCAAGAGCATCGCAAACAGTGACAAATCATGCGTTCCACCTGAGCAAAAAGCGAGCGCGCGGCTGTAGCGCAGTAAAGCACCTGCACAACAGATAATTATAGGATAATCTGAGATTTCAGGCTCTTTGGGGATGCACATTGACGGCGTCTGAAGCGGCATAATATATTATCATATTTTTAATATATTTAAGTATAGAGCTTATTAATCCCCCATTTAATTAAGAAAATAAAGCAGAAAGTTTTCTCTCTCTCTCCTCTCTCTCTCTCTCTCTCTCTCTCTCTCTCTCTCTCTCTCTCTCTTCATCTCTCTGTTGTCTACCTGTTTGTCTGTCTGTCTGCCTGTCTGTCTGCCTATCTGTCTGTCTGTCTGTCTGTATGTATGTCTGTCTGTCTGTCTGTCTGTCTCTCTCTCTCTTTCTCTGTCTGTCTCTGTCTCCCTTCTCCTCTATATCTCTGTCTCTGTCTCTTACTGTCTGCCTGTCTGTCTCTCCTCCTCCCTCTCTCTCTCTCTCTCTCTCTCTCTCTCTCTCTCTCTCTCTCTCTCTCTCTCTCTCTCTCTCTCTCTATTTATCTATCTATCTCTCTTCTTCGGTGGCCCTGGGGTAGAACATCGGCTTCCCACGCAAAAGGTCCGTAGTTCGAGCCCTGGCGATTTCGCTCCCTACTGGTTGGGTCCGTGTCAGTTTAATGTGATCGGCTGAGACAAGAGTGATGGTATCCGCGCCCTGTCTCAGTGTGTGGCGACACATAATATTGTCAGATATCAGTCCTCCGACCCGCCCACAATAAAGCCTATATAGAGCTGATTTGGACGTTAAATCAAAGCAACTCTCTCTCTCTCTCTCTCTCTCTCTCTCTCTCTCTCTCACTCTCTCTCTCTCTCTCTCTCTCTCTCTCTCTCTCTCACTCTTTCTCTCTTTCTCTCTCTCTCTCTCTTCTCTCTCTCTCTCTCTCTCTCTCTCTCTCTCTCTCTCTCTCTCTCTCTCTCTCTCTCTCTATCCCAGTCAGGATTTTATGTTTCAAATTTTATCTACATCGCTGTCTTACCATTTGGTGCTCATACGATAAATCTCGCATAAAGAAAAATTACCGCTTTTCCCCCATATCATGTTCTTCTCTCTCTTTTCTTTCAACCCATTTCATGGCTTCCTATCCAATGCCAGCAGTCGCGCACTGCTCTGAAACCCCTAATTCATCCAGCCCTGATCATATGGTGGCAGCCACCACTCTAAGATTAACTTAATGAAATGCGCACGTGGGTTCCGCCGGAAGCTTGCGAGTCACGTGTCACAATGGGCGGGAACAAAGCTAGGCCTCTCAGTTGTCCACAGAGGTTAAACAATGAGCGATGCGCAGCCTTTCAGCATATCTGCCGCACAGATAGCCCAAAACAAAGAGAAAACAGACTTGACTGCATTCCCAAGTTTTCTCCAACGGTACTCTGATTTGAACAGCGTGTTCCTGTACTTAAACGTTCACCAGATTGCAAGTTTTCATTCTGTTTAACATCGTTTTCTATACCACTGTCAAAAAGACTAACTTATCAGCTAAATCACTGTCGATCTGCATATTAGACTAATTGTTAACTCATTTCTTCTCCTCCCCACACTCTTCTCTTGCTTCTTTCTGTTGCTGTTAAATCCCTAGTTAATGATGTTGCTGTTTTCTCCTTCTCCTTCTTCATTTCCTTCATTTTCACCCTGCCTATTTGTACATTCCTTTCTCCTGTTTTTTGCTATTCACGCTTCCTCCTATTTACCACCTTCTACCTATCATTAAGTTATCATATTCATCTTCCCTTCCAACTTCAGTACAGTGTACTACTACTACTACTACTACTACTACTACTACTACTACTACTACTACTACTACTACTACTACTACTACTACTACTACTACTACTACTACTACTACTACTACT
>RQTK01000227.1:166503-178129 GCA_003991915.1 Elysia chlorotica | reverse complement strand
TCTCTCCCCCTCTCTCTCTCTCTCTCTCTCTCTCTCTCTCTCTCTCTCTCTCCTGTCTAGCCTTGTCCTGTTCTACTTTTCTGGTTTCCTGCCTTTTTGTCAGTGCCTATCTCTATATCTTTGCTTATCTCTCATCCAAAATTGCATTACATCTTGAAAGTTCCTTTTTCTCAATTCAACCTGCTAAAATTGTAGTTGCTGATAGTATCTATTTTACTTTTGTTGAATGTCGTTTATTCAATGGTTTCTGATACCACCCATCTCCTTAAGTCGGTATTGGCCATCTGGGTGTTTTATTTTACAAGCAAGCTCCATGGATGTTGGTGTTCTTCTAACAGAGTGTTCACATTTGGATTGGTATGAGCATTGGCCGCTTGGCTAAGGGGGTGGCAGCGAACCAGTCACGGTTGCACCATCTGCTGTGTGCCAGGCACTTTTTGGTCGGGTGAAACCACCAGGTGGTCCAAGATTGAACATAATAATGACGTGTTCCCAGTTAGTACACGCACAAGATAAACACTGGTACCCATGGTAATTAGACCCTTACTCATACCACTCTATGTTCTGATAAAGGTTTTGCCTTCTTTCCAAATTTATCATTCATGTGCGTTCTTCCAGCAGGATCTATTGATATGGATAAAAGGCAACTAGCGAGTAGAAGCAAACCAGTCCCTGTTGCCCCGTCTGGTGTGTGTCTATCTCTGCCAAGTGCCAAGGTGGTCACAACTTGGCATCATCATTCTGCCACCTTGTCAGTACATTGTATGAGTTTAACACTGGACTCCAGGCTTGTTAATTAAAACCTGATCCACTTCTAGTCCTAAGTTTAAGTAGCAGCAAAAGAATATCTATTAAAATGATAGTCAAAAAAAGAACATGTCGTGGGATAAAATATTATTATTAATTTGAATACCAAATGTACTAGACTTTTCTTAAAGTCCACCAATCCTTTATCGCCTCCTTTATCGCCTCTTGTTTCTCAAAATTGGCTTTGTTATTCTCCGTAGTATTCTAATTATCGAGAGTAAAGAGAAATAACTTACAACAACACCTTTGCATGCAATATATATTTTATGAGAATTGTGCTCAGTTAGACATAGAGTTTACTAGTAACCAACAACCAGAGTACCGGTGCCATTTTCCAGAGAGTTTTAAAAAATCGCCCCCGTTCAACATAATTAATTGCTCAATCGAAAGGCTTGGATTTATCGGAAGGCATTAGTTAATTAGGCATCATTCAAAAATGTATTATCACTAGTTTAGTTCCAAATTTCCACGGCAGGAACATAGAGCCAGCAGACCGGTGTTACCCGCATGCCCCCATACTCTCTACTTAACAATAACAAGCTCAACCTCCCGACCCGGGGATCAAACTCACTCTCGCCTGGTCCCACCTGCTCGCCCTGACACCACCCAGCCTGGCTGCGGGCCAATTTCCAAGTCACTCGATTAAGTAGTTTTATTCACCTCTCTCTCTTTCTCTCTCTCTCTCTCTCTCTCTCTCTCTCTCTCTCTCTCTCTCTCTCTCTCTCTGTCTCTCTCTCTCTCTCTCTCTCTCTCTCTCTCTCTTTTTTCTCTCAATTCTCTCTATCTCTCTGTCTCTCTCTCTGTCGCTCTCTCTCTGTCTCTCTCTCTCTCTTTCTCTCTCTGACCCCTGAACCATAACCCGGCACTTGACCCCACCTCTTGATTCCCGCCCTACCGTTGTGACTACGCGGCCTGCGCTGATTGCGGACTTATTGGGCCGTAAATAACGCTAAACGCTTGTCACGCCACTCCATCATAGTGACGTGAGAGTCACCACGTCCAGTTCACCCCCACCGGCCCTCCTCTGCTCTCTTCTATTCATCCTTTTTGCAGACCTCCGCTTGTCCCAAAGATAATTTCTTTCCCCTAATAACCAACCAGCCTCCCTATCCAACACCCCTTCCCCCTTTCCTTTATCTCGCCATAGTCTGTCACCATCACCAAACAAAGTCAAGCTCTTCATCTGGTATCGATGACAGCTGCCGATCCTGATGCCATGTTGAAATGCCGGACCCTTGATGGTTTGATGGTGAGTGGGGGGGGGGGGGGAGGTTTGTTGGGAGTTTTTTTGAAATTCCGGGCCCTTGGTTGGGGGGGGGGGGGAGTATACAATTGAGATGGGAGGGGAGGGGTTTAAGAAGTCTAACGCAAACTCTGAATGGACTGTTCAACGAGGCAGATGTGGAGAAAGTAACTTACTTTTCGTTCACTCTTGGGTGCTCGTTGGGAAATCAGATCAAGGAAAGGGCTGGTATACGATGGTTAGGGTGTTTGAGGGTGAGTGCCTAGTGCACGGAATGAGGTCCAGTGTGAGTGAGGCCTTTTTTCTCGTCTTGCACGTGCGTACATCTCGCGAGTAGTCTCACCCCCTCCCCTTCCCGGGCTAGCCTGCAATCATCATTACCATCTCATTCACGGTCACTATTGCTCTAATTATATATGCCCGCCTATCTCGGTTCTCCCTCGATCTATCAAAATTCCATCCTCTGTTCCTGTCAAGCCTGTCTATTTGTCTGCCTGTCTATGTCTCTCTATCTATCTATCTACCTATCTATCTATCTATCTATCTATCTATCTATCTATCTATCTATCTATCTATCTATCTATCTATCTATCTATCTATCTATCTATCCACCTCTTTCTATCTTTCGCTCTCTTTTTCTCTCTCCTTTTTTTCTTTCTTTCACTCTCTCTATCTATTTCATGTGTTTTAATGCTTTCTCATTGTTTTATTGTACGTGTACATGCTATTGTTTTTTCTTGTGTTTTTTTTCCTCCTCGTTTTATTAGTTGCTTTCTCTCATTCGGGAGAAACAGTATGCATGTGGTGGTCGAAGCGAACTTGGAGACTCATAAAAGGTTTATTGAATTATAATAAAGATATGTTTATTTGTTGCTTTATTTCGGTTTCATTGCATTATGATAATTTCTAGACAAGCCAAAGTTCAGAAATATGGGAAAATGCACAGATAAGAAAGCAAAATGGTCAAATAATGTTATAAAAGAGACATAATAAAGAGTACAGAAGTAGACAATCAGGAACGTTTTTGTTCAATTTGTATGTTGTTGTTTTTGTGGGTTTTTTTTTTTTTTTTACAAAACAATGTACTATTTAATATCAAAAGTTTCATTCGTATTATGGAAAAATTTAAAGATGAAGGCTTTAACTCCTCCACAAACGGTGTGGTTCTGGAACCTTTAAGGAAAGTTCCTACAGCTACGCTTTAAGTTTAAGCACAACACCATCGGTGCTCCAGGCGGGAACGAGAAGGAAATACAAAAAGGAGAGAACAACTTCACAAACCGAATCAAACTTAAAAAGGTACCTGGGAACAGTGAGAATGGGTTGGTAAGGCTACAAAAGAGAACAATAAAGAGCCCATACTGAACAAGTAGTAAAAGGTTAGTTGTAAACGGTTTAGTGATCAAATTGATTTTTTTTTTCAAATAGCCGTGCAACTGGCAGTGAAAACGACAGAGTGTAAACAAAAAACGCGGTGCATTTAACTTGTTTCACAACACGAATAGTTGTTACTCCCTGAAAATTATCCATACCCACGAGAACTTCCACAGAGGCAGCAAAAATGGCCTGGAAAAACAGCAGGCCCCGTCAGCTTTACTGACAGCTGTGACGATAGCCTTGAAAACGATCGCTTTCGCCATATTTTGGCCCCAATGCTCAACAATGATAATATTGAAAACCACGGGAGGCGAGACCTGAAGGTCTGTGGGAAACCCAGCAGCCGTGGGAGGACACAAAGCAAACTCACGGCTGTTGTGGGCAGAACTCTTTTGTGTGGTGGCTACCTCCGCCGTCTGCGGGCCAGTTGGCGAAATTCCGGAGTCCCTCATACCACACCTCCGCGACATGTGTGAGTAGATGGCTCTTTGTAGTTTGGGGGGGGGGGGGGGGGGGGGACGCGTTTGGTGTTGTGGGGTGTGTGTGTGGGGTGGTTGGGGGGGGGGGGGGAGAGGACACGTTTTGTGACTTTGGAGGAGACTGACATCCGAAAGTGGGTATGCTGTATTGACGTGTGTGGAAGAGCTCAGGTGTTAGCTACAGAGGACGGATGGAGTTGAAATTAACTTATAATTTTGTGAAATCGTCCAAAGGGCCATTTAGGAAAGGGAAAGAAGAAAAAAAAATGTTTGGGTTCTCCTAAGTTGCTTTCATATTCCTATTTTCTTTTTTTTAAATGAAGATTTGAGGGATGTGATGTAGAGTGCTTGTATTTTTTTTTTTTTTCAAAGCAATCTTTCATTATTAGTTACGCTTACTCCTAAAAAAGCGTGTCTTCACTTATAACAATAATATTGTTTAAATTGTTACCTGGAAAATACATGGAAAGGTACCCAAGCATTGGAAAAAAATGAAAATAGCTTTTAAAAACATGCTTTCTTTTCCATCAATAACCGAATAGTTCTGTCTATTTATTTAATTCACTTTTCCTATTTTAAAGAGCTTTGATCTCCACCAAGATCTGGAACATAGAGGCTCCACTTCAAGTGAATTTAATCTTTAGTCATATATACGGAGACAGGGGCACTAGCTGTGATTCGAACCATAAACCTGCTGCTCGGTAGTCCAGAGCACTAACCAACAGTCACTGAGCTACAGACGCTTAGGAGTGCAGGTGCGCGAGGCCCACTCCCTCAAGTACCAACTGCGGTGTAATAGAATGGGACGGTATTCGCTGGTCACTGTCAGCTGGTGTTGATCTGAGCATTGCCAGTGAGTAGAGTGAGGGGAGCAGGGCTCAGGCCTAATTGTGGTCGGCTTGAAAAGAGTTTGGATGATGTGTGGAGGATGTTCAAGGTAACGAGAACTAGACAACAATGAGTTGCAGGTGTTGGCCCGAAAGCAGAGTGGAGTCTGCGTTTGGGTAGGGGTAGGTGAAATAGAGAAAGGAAAAGAAAAAAAAAAGAAAAAAAGGAAGGGTTAAGGGAGATGAGACAAGAAACAATGGTCTACTGTGATCTGTGAGTAATTGTTGTATTGCAATGCGGGAGTGAGAACTTACCAAGTCGAAATTGTGCCAAGTGTTGTTTAGTGAGTAGAAGCTTGTACTAGAGGGCACGGTGTACTGGCCAAGTACCGAGCCAGCTTGTTCTGAGCAGGTGTCCGGCCGGCCCGTGAGAGCCAACAACTCAACAACTCAATGGTATCAGTGTTGTTATCAGGTCCTTGTGTTCCAAGTGGGCGAGCCCCTTACAGATGTTACGCACTGCTTGTCGCTGTCTCCCGGTCTGATTGTGTCGACAGACCCGCGACTCAGGGCTCGCTGATGGGCAGGTGAAGATGGAGAAAATAAGCTTTGGAGGGGGAAGGCTTGATGTGAAAGTTAGAAACAAAATAGATTTTAGATAGGAAACAATAATGTGTGTGTGTGAGTGAAAAAGAGAGGGAGAGAGAGAGAGAGAGAGAGAGAGAGAGAGAGAGAGAGAGAGAGAGAGAGGGGGGGGGGGGGGGAGCGCACNTTANNNTCTCTATCAGAGAGACATGCATACAAAATGTCTTGTGAGAGAGTGAGTGAGAGAGAAAGAAGAGGAGACCACACATAACTCGTGCGGGAGACAGACAGACATAGAGAGATAGAGCGAGAGAGAGAGAGAGAGAGAGAGAGAGAGAGAGAGAGAGAGAGGGAGAGAGAGAGAGAGAGAACAAAAGAGAGATATGATAATTATAACAACGAAGACTAGTAAATTTGTTGAGAAAAAAAGTCTGATAGTATTATCTAACAATTGTGAACAAGTTGGCGATAGAGTGCGACTTAAAGCCTAGCTTAAAGGAAATTGCTCTATTAAACAGGCTGCAGTACTTAAAAATTTACATCGTTTTCTTCTATTTCGCAATAATCTAATACATTTTGGGAATTTATGGAATAATCTTCCAAAGAATTAAAACAAAAGTTTGACTCGCAAAATTAGACAATATTGCATGCACACAAGCTGTATTAACCAACACAGTGCATTGACGAGACAATATTCCTTTAAGGTTGCCAGATTTTGTTGAGAGCTAAAGCCATGTATTATGGCAACGAAGCAAGCCAATACAGGAGATAGGGCGACGGGTGTGCGCCAAAAACTGTAGCATGGCATATTTTGTTAGGTTTACAGATGTCAAGCAGAAACCCCGCTATTAGCAAAATAACCTCCATGGATCGCTTATCTCGCACCCATGGTGTTTTTACCTACTGTTTTGCATGGTTCCCATCAATGTTAATATCTCTCTGATTTTGTTTATCCATAACACCTCCACGGTGCACGGTTTTAATCCACTAGTGTGTTTTTCAGAAAGCGGTTCCACATTGTCGCCTCTGATGATGTATGTACAGACTGAGAATATATCTACCTTTGCAAACCCATTTCCATATTCACGTAGCACTATACCTTAACTAGATCTATATACACAGATAAGAATTGTTTTTGTTTGTTGGTTCATATTTGCTTCTCAAATGCTTAAATTTGGTGCAGCACCATATGATTGTCATTTTAAATTCTTCTTTTGTTTAATATAGTTATGTATTGCACACAAGTTGCTTTTTTCTAGTCTTCTGGTGGCGTCGGCAACTCATTGGGTTAATGCTCTGTACTGGAGAGTAGCAGGTATGCGGTTCCAGTCTCAGTTGGTACCTCGTCTCCTTCAGCAGAAAAACATTTTCTGTAACGCCTCAATACCTCTTCATCTTCTTATACACAGGCTGAGGCTTCTTTGCTAAAGATTCCTCAGCTTCTACAGTTATCAATTAACGTGCTTAGGGCTGCGTTCCATTGCCTCACTGCTGAGAGTAAAAATGAATATAAGTGTGTATCTACTTTTGACTACATGAATTCTTCATTTCGACAGCTGTTTTTTGGTGTGTGTGTTTTTGTCTTCGCTAACAATCGGTATTTCGTTTTTTTCTCCGAAGGCTCTTGAACATCGCAACAAATTTAATCTACTTTCTACTAGTCGTGACACAGTGCCAGTTCTAGATCTAGAGCCAAACCAGACATGGCTTCCCCAGTTCTGAGCCTGGATATGGCGGAGTCTGCCTTGACATCTGGTCGCTCTGGTTCTTGTGCATCTCGCCAGTGGCCCGCCCAGAGACTCTTGGTTTATCTTCTGACACTGAGTCAGCGTCAAACACAGGCAAGATAAACTAGACCGTCGGTACATCTGCTATGTTCGGATCAAATCACTGGTTCTATCTTTGCAGTAATAGGATGATTGATAGTTCCCTCTAAATGTTTTAGCAAAAATGAAAAAGAGAAGATTGTTGTATATTTAGTGCTTTAGTGTCTTCGCTGCTTTGGACTTTGTTTTTGAATTACCTAAAACTATTTTAGGCCGTGTTTTGCTCACTGTCTAATCCCCAAAGTTGCACATCATTGCAAATATGCAAGCCATATCATGTGGGCTCGTCCTAAATAAAGACAATCATTGTGCTTAATACCCTTTCCATACCCTCTGGAACAAGAAAGAAAAGGAAAAAAGAAAGGAGTAAGAAAAAAGAAAGGAAAAAAGATAGAAAAAAGGAAAAGTAAAGAAAGTCACGGCCTTAATACAAGTCACAATACATTGTATATGAGCAACTTGATAATGCTTTTTGTCTTCTTTTTTTTCTTCTTCCATCGTTCGTACAGTTTAGAAAAACAAAGATTCTTATAAAATGCGATACGTGTCAGTTTTAAAGATGAACATATTTTATGTACAATATAAAAAAATCAGTAAATAATGATAAACTCCTATGAACTTGTTCAAGTGTATAGAATTAGCTAAATTATTCCCTACAGGCGTGGTACAACATATGGCTAATTGCTCTTATCCGATGGACCACATTGTTGTATCAAAAGAGCATTATAATTGGTATAATAACATTAGTCAGTATTAAAGTGTGGTGTGTTTGGACGCAGTTCATTCCATTACCAAACGGGGTCTGGAAATGAGAGGTTGCGCTTATCATGACGACAATTCCAGAACAGGGCAGTTCCTGCTTTGTTACGTTCCTTACATTGTAAATAGCTTGACCTCATTATAAGTATACCGTTCTTTGTGTTGTAAATCGGCTAAAAACACAAAACAAACGTGGTTTTAAGAAATGGGAAAACAATAGGATTACAAAAGATGCACCATGGACCGTCCCTAAAATGAATAGGCAGAAACCAAATTGACTATTATGTTTAAGTCATGTTTCAAGTCAAGAAAAGCCAATAGTCAGAAAACAATATCTGTAGAAAAAGTGGATCGGCATATTTGTACCGATGTTGATAAACATTGGAAGAAAGACAAATAGTTAGGTAAATGAATATAGAGAAATACAAATGAATAAAATATTATTTTAGACATAGACATACAGACAGACAGACAGACAGACAGACAGACAGACAGACAGACAGACATACAGACAGACAGACAGACAGGCATATAAATAGATAGATAGATAGACAAACAGGCATATAAATAGATAGATAGACAGACAGACAGACAGACAGACAGACAGACAGACAGACAGACAGACAGACAGACAGACAGACAGACAGACAGACAGGCAGACATTTGCAATTCTTAAATTAAAATATAGATTCATATATAGATGGATAGACAGAGAGATAGAGACAGACAGACAGACAGACAGACAGACAGACAGACAGACATGTAACCTTTTTGTCAAGGTTTATTGATGATACATCTAACAGCTTGTTGCTCGTGGTTTCTCCCTCTTCCTCGTTCTTGGTTTCATTTTCACGCAACGGTCTAATCATACATTTGCAATTCTTAAGTTTTAAAAGCAAACAACAAAACAAAACAAAAAAAACTTGCTTTGCTCATGATAAATCCGCCTGCGCATTGTCATGTCAACTGTTTCAGAGCTGGTTTACGTCTGTTTTATCTTATATAGCCCAGGCTGTGTGACGGCAGTAGGAAACCTGACCTTCTGCACTAGCCATAACTTGTCAAGTGTCACCAATCACCATCGGTGCTTTCCTTGAGTAAGAATCAATATAGATACAGATGTACTGGTCTCGCTTTTCTAAAAATGGAAATGGAATAGTGGAGCAGCTCAAGTTATGGGAAAAACAATTCCTTGGTACTTTTGTTGACAAAGAATAACATACAATTCAGTCACTCCGTTTTTACCGTGGTGGTGGTGGTGGTGGTGATGATGATGATGATGATGATGATGATGATGATGATGATGATGATGATGATGATGATGATGATGATGATGATGATGATCGTATAACGTCAGCTGCACGGCTATAGTGTGAACAGGTCCCAAGACTGACGTCTTGCAATTTGGCGTGCTGCCACACAAAGCCATTGCCGGGATACCAGGACTCCTGTCTCAGCCGCTTACATTATAGTATAGACCTATTCATACCGACCCAACCTACAGGGAACGACATCGGACAAATACATTCTGTTCGACACTGGGTTTCGAACCAAGGATTCTCGATTGGAGGACCAACGTTATATCACTTTTGATAGTTCGCCACCAGAGAAATGGAGTAAAAAAAACTGAATTAATGTATGACTTATCTTAACGCACTTTTCTTCTTGTTTTCTAAGTTGCTTCATCGAGCTAGTATTGTTTTAAAAACGATGGCAAATATCTACTGATATCTCTAGTTTGGGATCGTCAAATAAACTTAATTTGCCTGTGATAATTTTACGGTGTGTATGATATTTATTTATTGGGGTAATAAATATTACTGTTTTTATGTCGCAATTCACAAACTCTTGTTCTGCATCCAAACATGTTTCTTAGAATACCAACTTCTGTGTTCTAGGCGGCCAATATTTATCTGGTTCATGTCTCAAGAAAAATTTCCAGTCGATGTTGTGTCTACAAGTTGAGAGGCAGAATCATCCGCGTATGTCGAAGAAATAGAAAGCAGAGAGAGAGACAAAGACAGAGAGAGGGAGAGGGAGAGAGACAAAGGGGGAGAAAGAGACATAGGCAGAGAGAGAGGGGGGAGAGGGTCAGATATAGTCAAAGCGAAACTGACAGACGGAGATGGAGAGCGAGAGTAAACAGGAGAGAGTGAGTGATAGACAGACAGACAGACAGACAGATAGAAAGACGGGGAGATGAAGACATAAATATTTAGCTATTCATTGCACGCAGGCGACAAGTCAACAAGGCTCTACAACTAGAGGAAGCACGTGACGGGTCGGCTTACAGGGGATGATGGGAAAACATGGCGTGCCTGACAAGATAGGGAGGGAGGGAAACGATCGGAACAGAATCTCTTCAGACAAGCGCATTACTACACTGGCGCTATGAAAGAAGCGCCTGCGAGGGATTGATTGGGTTTCCATAGCAACCAGAAGCCATCTCTTCCATCCTTGTGAGGAGCGAGAATTTGATTAGGTGGCTTCGGGCATTCATTCGACGTCATCCCAACCGAAGACAGGCTGGGATATGGTAAGTTCTTGAGAAGGGAAACCAAAATATAAAGAAGAAGAGAAAATAGGTTTAAAAGTATGAATATATTTGGTGAGGAACTTTCTCCTCTGCTCTCTCTCTTGTTCATTTTCACTTTCCTTCCCCCATCCTTCTTTCTAAATCCCTACCAAAAACCACTACATCCTTCTATTTTTCTTTCTTCTTCTTTTCGTCTTGTATTATTTTTATAACCGTTATCATTACATTCATCATCATCATCACCATCATCATCATCATCATCATCATCATCATCATCATCATCATCATCATCATCATCATCATCAGCAGCAGCAGCAGCAGCAGCAGCATCTTCACCATTGTTGTTGTTTTTAAATTTATTTATCTTTCCTTCTCATTTTCTATGTCTTATTAACTGAGTTTTTCCTTGTTATATTTAAATGGACTCACACACACATACACACACACAAAGACATTTTAAATTATTATATGTATCTTCATTATCAGTGTTGTTTACAAAACTTTTGCTCAGTGTGTTTATTGTTTGCGATGCTCGGGACAAAGAAATATACTCCATTCCCATAATTGAAGTAAACTTAAAATGAAAGCATATCTTTTACCCGAATAATGGGTTAGGTAAAAAACAAAGAAACGCATTGCTGAAAATTTTATATAAAGATAGGGGACGAGCAAGCATGAGAGGGAGAGAGAGAGAGAGAAGGAGATATAGAGTTAGAGAGAAAGAGGGAGATCTTGTAGGAGGTTATAAGAGGAATGGCACCAGGTCTGGAATCAAGCTATCGATCGGCGGATGTGTTAGTGAGAGTGGCAGCAATAAGACAGCTCAGCCCCCAGAGCCCCACACCAAGTGCCGGAATGAGATTTTACGGAGAGTGTGTCATGATGAGTCTCTCTCTCTCTCTCTCTCTCTCTCTCTCTCTCTCTCTCTCTCTCTCTCTCTCTCTCTCTCTCTCTCTCTCTCTCTCTCTCTCTCTCTCTTTCTTTCTCTCTCTCCCCCTCTCTCTCTATCTTTCTCTCTCTCAATATATATATATTTTTTTCTTCATCTCTCTCTCTCTCACCCTTACCCCACCTATCTCTCTCCTATCTATCTATCTATCTATCTATCTATCTATCTATCTATCTATCTATCTATCTATCTATCTATCTATCTATCTATCTATCTATCTATCTATCTATCTATCTAT